>PVKA01021442.1:0-38658 GCA_004027165.1 Ctenomys sociabilis | reverse complement strand
GGAGGGAGGGAGGAAGGAAGGAAGGAAGGAAGGAAGGAAGGAAGGAAGGAAGGAAGGAAGGAAGGAAGGAAGGAAGGGAGAATACAAAGGTACAAGAGCTAGAGATGCAGCTCAGGGCACAGCATGTGTCTGCAACTGCAAGTCCCTGAATTCAATTCCTGGTATTGGAAAACAAAACAAAGAAATGTACACTACATAGGAAGTTTTCTTTTATGAATAAAAATGTAACTAAGCTATGGGAGAAAGGAATGTATAAACACCCATGGATAAAATTGTTACCAAATTTTACTAAACATAGGACTTAGGCTAAAGATATATCCAAAACAGTGGTGATTATACATACATGAATCAGTTTGGAAAAGAAAAAGATTTCATATACTATTGTTTAAATAAATCTATTTGTAAATACAGTTCATAAGACAGTTTTTCTGTTACATACTTCAGACTTCTAAAAAAAAAATAGTCCAGTATTTAAGATAGCATACACTGTAAGTTTTATATAATAAACTGCTTTAGTTTGTGTGCTGCTTCTCAAAAGTACAATTACTTTTTCTGATTTTAGTTTTGTATTTTCCTAAATTGTTAGAACAACCTTAATTAATGAACAATAATTTGATTTTTTAAGATTTAAAATGTGAAATAAAAATATATACAGTGAATATTCCTAAATGATAAAGCTCAGGTATAAAGGAATGACTAAATTACTGATCTCCATGACAGGGTTTTACTAATGAATATTTCTATGTAAATTAAATAAGCAGATATAGGTAAATAAAATGATTTGCTTAAGGAAATAGAGAAGACAAGGCAAGATTTGGAGAATAGTAATGATAGAAAAAGGATGTAAAATTTTTAGTCATATTCAATCACTAACTGACAACCACTGATCTTAATTTGATTTTACTACCTTTGGCTTTTACTATATTTCTAATATGACAAGTGGCTTGATAGATGATAAGTAAATGTCTCCTAAATTTTGGAATTTATGACTCAGTAACCCAATGACAGTTACTGAAACTAGTTAAAGTTTCTAGGGCTGGATCTATTATGCAAAACAGGATGGTGGGATGAAAAAGCTTGTTTATATTTTTTTTCATGATCATATACATTTAAAACTGGCATTCTTTGTCATATCTTTTACACAACATTTCATATATTTTCAACTGCAAGATGTACATATTAAGAAAGTAGAGGAAAGTACAAAAATGAAGATATTGAAGCTTAACCCAATGCTTCCTTTATTGGTAAACTAAATTTCAAGGAAATACTTTTCAAGTTTTAAGTAATACGATTCTTCTTGGCAATGTCTTTATAAAAATTTTTGAATACATTTTTGGAAATTTTTAATTGCATCTTTTGCATGCAGATTGAAAATAACTTGGAAGAGCAATCATTCTTGTCACTTACTCAAATTAAAAGGAAAAAAGCAGTGAAATAAAAATACAAACTATAGAATATAAACCATTAAGATAATTCAAGACATCTAGTTATATAAAGGGAAAAGCTAATTGCTTATTAAGTAACTGAAGTTGAAGTACACATTCTACTTCTAAATAAAAAATTTAATAAACTGTAAATAATTAATGAATAAGTGCTAGTGTCTCTTACAATGTCAGCCTTTAAAGTACAGAATTTCATTCCTTCGAAGTTCTGAGAACTATGCACTGATGGCTCACAGCCCTCCTAAAAGAAAGTTACTTTACCCAAGGTTCATCCCTTCATAAAAAGCAGTCTGCAGTCACATTTTGTGTAAAGGGATAAAAACACCCAGCTTCTGAGGACCCCACTTATCTTCAGGCCATTAACTTTCCTTCTACAATACTTGGTTCATAGAAAAAAATTGAATATATAAATTAAAAACCATCAATTTATATTCTGAAGTTTTAAAAATAAAATACAGGACTTCTACATTAAGATAAAGGTAAAGAGTCCTCCACAATAACCAGGAGAAAAGGACAGACATCTATGGAATCACAACTCTTTCAGTAGCTATCAAAGTTGAGGTTTCCAATGCTATCAACCAACCCCTAAATCTGAAACCAGAAGAAAGCTAGGAACCTCTGAGGAGATATGTGACACAAGGTCTTGCATGGTTGAAGCAGAACACAGGAAAAAGAAAAACTGGATAACATATAACTGTTAAATCATAAGATAACTTCAGCTAAAGTTTTAAACAAATTTCTAAAGTTGGAATGTAGGGTAATATGAGAGACTAGAATTCTCAGGATTCCAGACACAATGGGATTTTGGCATTGCTTTCAGGATTTTTTTGACAAACCTCACTAGTACTGAGGAAAAAGATTAGAGGTAGCATGAAATACTGTAAACCTTTCTTCACACTGCAGGCTGAAGGAAAGAAAAGCAAATGCGCCAGGAATGGCACAAAGCATTGCCTGAATCCTTCTTCCTATGCCCTCTACAGGACACACAGAAGTCTTAGGACCCTGGGAGAAAGTACAGACTCTTACTTTCAGAGCATAGAAGAGGCCCCATTTCTGCTGGGGATAGCACTGCTATTTAGAAATCCAGATATTCTCAATCTTTTGGAGCCAGGCAGGATTATGGGGAATGCCTTCACTTTCAAGATTTAGGGAAACAGATGACTAAGACTGAATGTGAACAAGAACAAAAAACATCCTATGACCTTAAACACAGGTCTAAGTGCTCCCAGTAAAAAGTAATGGATGCTCACTCCTGTAGAAGGAGCTTTGTATGGTGAACCTTTCTGAACTAAGGATCAGAAGTTCAAGATAAAAAGAATAGTAAGAAAAACCACAAAACTATCACTTAACTAAACACAAAATAAGGTTAGAGCAATTTAAAGTCTATGACGCACCAGTAACAATAAGAAATTATAAACAATGCTCAATTTCAGGCAAGAAGGACTAAACCTTTCTAGCTAAGACCTGGTACAAGCAGTGGCACTACTGTGAGTCACTATTGTCCTAACCTAGAACTTTAAGACATACATAGTAGTATGAAAAAAATAAACAAATGATCAGAGATAAATTAAGAGAAAAATCACTGATAAATGAGATGTTAAAATGATCAAAGAATAAAAAATTAACAAATTCAAAGTAGTTCACTACAGTGTTGAAAATGTAGGTGCCATGAATAAAAAAATAGGAAATTTCAGAAAAAGTAAAAAACAGTATATATGTTTTTATTTTTTTATTTTTAAAGAGAATACAGAGTAGTGTTAAAACAGAAAAATTACAAATGATACAGAATTTCACTGAACAAAATGATACAAATTTTACAGTATTTGTTGTATTGCATAATGTTGTCTTTAAATTACTTATTCATATATGTGTGCAAAATTAGAAGAAATATATATGAAATTAAGAAGAGAAAAAGGACAAAGAAATAAAAAGGAGACAAAACAAATTAAGCATTAACTGCCCTTTCCCATAGACCTGCAGAAATTCACAGTACAATTATCCAAGCCATCTGGCTTCCATACATAGATACACAGCTTTTCCCCACTCCCTCTCCTGTGCTTCTCAATTCAGTAATTCTTTTCTTTTGAAAAGATTCATTCACTTTATAAACTTTTTTCGAAGAAGAACCAACAGTGGAAAGGAAAAATACACTAGAGGAAAAAAAAAAACCAAAAAAACTTTAACAGGATTATCAAAGGACCCAAAGCCAAAGAATTAGTAAATATAAAGACAAGCTAATATCAGCATTCACATACTTACTGCAACAATAAGCACAATAGCCAAGAAAAGAAATTAAACTGTCTTTCAACAGACAGAGGAATGAAAAAGATAGCATAAACAAACACAATGAAATACTACACTGCCATAAGAACTGCCCTGTATAACATGAAGGTATCATGCTAAGTTACATAAGCCAAGCATAGCAATGCAAATACGATATTATCTCACACATCTGTGGAATCTAATAATGTCAAATCTAAATCAAAAAAGTACAGAATAGAGTAATATTTACCAGAGTGTGGACAATTGGGATAGAGCAAGGACAAGGAAGGTTGAATCATGGTATAAAGTTACAGTTAAAAAAGCACTGGTCTTCTATTGAATACAAGGGTATTAGGAAGAAAGATGATGTACTATATGTTTTAAAATATTATAAATGATAACTGACAAAAACCTCTGTTTAGAGAGAGTTAAATGCTAATGTGCATAAAAATTCTTTTGTTTTCTTTTGTCTTGAGAAAAGCTTAGTCTACTTTCATTGCCTAGGCTGTCCTTAAACTCCAGAGCTCATGACCCACCTGCCTCACAGTCTCCTGAGTGAATGGAATTAACACATGACTTTATGCTTGTTTAAAAGACATTTAATTTTAGTAGCTCTAAAAAATTATTGACTGCCCAGAGCAAAACGGTAGAAATTTACTATTTCCTAGTAAGACATATAAAAGATGCATAATAACATTAATACAAATGATATGAAAGAGGAGTTGGTCATCAACCACTATAAACTTCTTATATCACACACAAAATGGAATAATTAAAAACCATTTCACATATCCAACAAAACACGTAACAGGAAGAAGGGAAGACTAGATGGGAAAATTGTTTTAAATAATTACCAAATTGGGAGATATTCATCAAATCACATGCATAATGACATTAAACTCTGTGACACACAATCACCAATTAAAATAAAAGATTTTTCAAATAGATTTTTAAGAAGTACAATCCATTGACATATCTAAATAAAGCCTATTGTAAATATAAAAATACAGATACAATTTTAAAAAGGAAAAAGAATTACCATTAAAACTCTTCATTAAAATAAAAGATATAATAGAAACATTTAATTGGATGGGACAGAATATAAACTATATGACCAAGTGTTTTACAACTTGAAAATTCTGAGTATTAAAAATCCATGATATAAAAAAGATCAGAAAAATGGATTTTGCGTAACTCAAATGAAATTAATGATATTAAAAAATTAAGGTACACTAACATTTATACCTACTCAACTACGGAATGATAAACTACATGAAAATAAGTTGGAATTCCATTACTATTAAGATGCTCATTCACCTGTTAAAAAAACTACACAAAGGAGACTAAAAAATAAGTCAAAACCAAGACATCTCTTTGAGAGCAATGCAGAGTTGAGATAGAAGACCGATTAATTTTCCAAGTTTCTGAATAAGACGAAACCTGAAGAAAGAGATTTGGGGCTTCTACTACTCTTCTAGAAAGAATATGTTCTCAGAGGTTGAACAAATTATTACCTAAAGGTCAGGGCCCACCAAGAGGAAGATACTTAGACAAACCCTTAGAACTTAGGTTGGGACCCTGTAGAACTATACCCTACGTAGTATATCTGAAAATTGGCCTTATAACCTTGATTGCAATACAATGACTTGGGATCAGTAGTTTGTATAGTGCTTTCAGAAGAAAATATAAATTGTTTTCCTGAAAAAAAACCCTACCATATTTTAATTCTTATTAATCTTTCATCATATATTATAGGTCTTTCACACTGTAATAAAAACAAAAGACATAAAAAGGAAAGAACATACTAGCTGGAAAAAAGAACCCTACCATATCATAATTCTTATAATCTTTCATCATATATTATAGGTCTTTCACACTATAATAAAAACAAAAGACATAAAAAGGTAAGAACATACTACTGAAAATTTAAAAAGTTGAAGATTATAGAGCTAGGATTAAGAGAAAGGCAATCACAGAGAGACTATTAGTATTACTATATTGACATTCATGAAATTAGAAAGAAAATAAGTATTTAGAAGAATGTTAAAACTACTAAAATGTCAAATGGAAATTTAACATAAAAATTGAAATAACTAACTCAAAGGATAACACATAGCTAACAAAAGCATTAATATAAATCATTAGAAGTGTATACTCAAAAATACTGACAGAAGAAAAAGGGATACTGGTGGCGCATGCCTGTAATCCCAGCACTAGGGAGGCTGAGGCAGGAGGGTTGTTGTGAGTTCGAGACCAGCCTGAGCTACAAAGTGAGCTTAAGGCCAGCCTGAACTGCACAGTGAGACCCTGTCTCAAAAAAGACAAAAAGAAAAAAAAAGAAAGAAAAAGGGATACTAAATGATGCATATAAAATGTTTAAAATGTCTATTATTATGAATAATCAGATCATCAGAAAATCAGGACAGAACGAGTCAGAACCTATGGCTTAGAAAGTTTGAAAATATAAAAGTGTTCAAACTACAGACTTGTTCTGAAATCTAAAGCAAGGCAAGGTTAAAAAAAAAAGGAAAAGAAAAAGAAAACACCATACACTACTTGTACATACTATAGAATTTCTAAAAACCAAGAAAAAGGAAAATGTTAAAAGCAGACATGGGAGTGCAGCAAAGAAATGAGACTGGCAGAAGGAAAGGAGAGAGGAAGCATAGGGAGAGACAGAGGAAGGGAAGATGGGATGAGAAGAAGTTAAGGAGAGAGGGAAAAATGGGAGGTTACAGAGGGGAAACTGGCAAGCCTAAAGTGGATGATGTTTAAAGCATTACGAGAAAATAAAGACCATTCTCAAATTCTGCATTAGTTCAAAATATCCTTCAAAAACTGAATGTGATGTTCAAGGATTGAGAACAGAATTCATAATCTGAGATCATAAACTGAATGAAACACTAACAAGTATCCTCAATAAGGAAAATAGAGGTTGAAGTCAAACATTCAGAAAGCAATAATAATAACAACAGAAACTGATAAACATTTGGGTAAATTAAATGTTAGCTAATTGTACTTTCATAGGTAATTAAATTCTAAATGTACATCCACATATACACATGAACATAAATGCTTGAAAATTTGGAATAATGAATTTAGGCTATACTGAAGTGTACTCATTTTCTGGGAAGATAATTTTGATAAATCTAGAATGTAATCTAAGAATGACCACTTAAGCATGTTTCTAAAGTGTGTTATCTGTATGAGCAACCACTGATTTGCTCTCTATTAGTATATCTTACATTTTATTTTCTAACATTTTATATATATGCAATAAATTACAAACTATTTTCAGTTCAGCTTTGAGCTCAAATGCAAATTTAAAGGAGAAAAATTAATTGAAAAAACATCAAAAATATGAAAAATAATAACAAGAAAATAATTGGTAAAAGACTTCAAACAATTAGAGCTACTGTAACTTGCTAAAAGAAATTAAACATCTCAGTAATTGATATAATTTTGATAAAATGGAAAACTTTACAGATTAAAATTTTTCCACACTTAGGTTATATATAATCCTAATTAAAATTTAACAGGTTTATAGATTATTAACTAATTTTAAAAATTATATACAAATGCTTATGCTTAGAAAAATCAAAGCAATTTTTAAACAAAATAAGAGGTGATAGCACTGCATAATTACAAAATTCACTGTAAAGGTATACAGTAAGGAGTACACAGTACAACAGTCTTATGGACAACCTTGCAAGAAACAAAACAATGGAGTCTACAAATAGAACCTACACATGCATGTTCAACACATTATAAACAAGTACATACATACATATGGATGATAAGAAGCCCAACTCTTTCATAATTCACCAAAAACTAAATCAAAATAGGTGGAAGACATAATCATAAAAACCAAAAATAAACAAATTATAGAAAAAATATAAGAGAATATATGCATGGCTTTGGAGTAGACAAAGAATCAATGGACTTACAAAAGGCATACATCATAAAAGAAAAGCCTAGTTGAAACAACAGACTTCATCAAAATTAGAAACTTTGTAATACTTTTAAGAAAATTAAAATTTTAAATATTGAAAAACAAAAATTTAGGAATGTATGCATTGCACAAAAAATTAATTTAGAATATATACATAGAAATATGACTCATATCTCAATAAAAGTCAACTGAGCTTTAAAAATATCACAAGATTTCAGTGACCCATAAATGTATGAGATATACCCCTATCATTAGTCATTAGAAAATTGAAGTGAATCAAATAACATTATATAATTATAAACTTTACATTAAATAAGACTGACAGTAAAGAAAACACAGAATTTCTATACATTGATAACAACAACACAAAATGATTCAATTATTTAACAAAACAACCAAGCAATACCTTATAAAAATAGCCATATGCTGACTTTTCAATGACCAATTTCATCTTTAGTTTTTTAACTCAAAGAGAAAGACAAACACCCTTTTATGTCCATGCCAAAATATACATATTAAAGTATCCAAAAAATTATTATTTATAACTGTCACAAACTGAATAAATGCCAGTGTCTATCAACATGTGAGAAGATAAGTAAACTATGAGCAAAAATATAGAATAATGCCACTAAAGAGGAAGGGGATACTAATAAACAAAGAGATAGATGAGGCATAAACTAGGCTGAGTGTAAAAAGAGACCTGCAAAACAATACAAACTATGAGATTTTATTCAGGAGAAAGTGTTGTAAATAAAATCTAATTTATATTCTCATACACAAGATAACTATGATTATTTTGTGTAAGAGAATATTACTAATTTCTCTTACTTTCTTGAAAGGTACAGTTAACTTTTTTTTTTTTTTTTTTTTTTTTTTACCAATTTTGTATGCTTATTATCTGGTTTCTGACAACTACATTGAAGACAACAACATGCACTATACCAACCATTGTCGAATTCCAATCATCTTGTTTTTTGAAATTCTTTATTGTTTCTAATGAGTTTTTCCTGTTTTCTTTTCTCTAAAATCTTTTATTTTCTTTAAAAGAAATAAGGAATTGATTGTTTGGTGAAGGCAGAGATTGGAGTAAATTATAAATGCTACAGATGAAACTTCCTGGGGTAATGCATAAATTCTACATCTTGATGGAGGCATAGGTTTATGGCAATCATACCTATATTAATGTAAACTAAATGAGGTTTTTACTGAGTTTCAGAAGTGTTAATAATTTTCATATGAAAATTTAAGAAAAAATGCAAATACAAAACAATAATTTCAAGAACAAATCAGAGAAAAATATGTAAAATGCTCATATAGGAAAATAAAAATACCATTACTATAATTTCTTAAACAATGAGTTTTAAAAACAAGCTAGATATGGAAGGAACATATGATTTTCATAGTTCACAACAATCATTGATAAAGATCTATAGATGCAATCTTACCACATCTGTAAAAATCTTAAAGATTCTACTCAGAACAAAAACTCTAAGTATTAATATATTAAGTCCCTACAAAATATGAAGAAAAAATAAATAAAATATTTTTAAAAATAGGAATAAACAAATATTTTTACACAGAAATTTAGAAAGCTGAAGATAGTATTGTAGCAGGACATTTCTATGATTTCTTTTTCTCTCTTTTTTTCATTTATTACACTTTTTTTTTAATATTTACTGGAGACATTATGGCAGTAATTGGTATGACATAACAAGCAGTATGTATTTAGAAGACCAGAATGACAGGCATTCCAAGCATGACCCTATTATACAATGCTCTCTTCAGTACAGCTGCTTAGTTCACAGGTATCAGTATATATACTTAATCTGGATGAAAATCTGACCAATTAACTGCCAGTTTCAAAAACCTGCTGAAGATTATCAGAATCATTGCTTTAAGCATATTGTGCGTGTAAATGTATGGCTATGCTCTTACCATATTTACTAGCTGATGGAAAATACCTGTTTCATGTTATGTCTAAGATGTTTTATATTCAGACAGATAGTGAGGTTAAGCTCAACTGCCCATGTTGCAGGATAATAATAATAAGCTTCTCTTCTGGAGGATTAAAAACCTAGGTTTTCAGACCAAAACTTAGAGAAACAGAAGGGCTGTAAGAACAGTGAACATTTTGGCCCTAGCCGTTCAAGATCAGTGAAGACGCAGAACATAGGAGAACCTGTAATGTAACATCATGTAACTCAACTGTGTCCTTAATTTTCTGATCAAGGAGACTATAGGGCCACAGAGGAAAGTGATCCACAATGTAGAATGTGCCTGAGGAGAGTCACCTAGAGAGAAAACATTCCCGCAAGCTTTCACAGAGAGCAAATTGGTCAGGCAATGGCCATGACTCATCCACATGGCTGATACTGACAAGGGATTTACAAAGTGTGGTACGGGGTTTCAGGATAAATCCTGAGGGGATTTTACTGACCATGTCAGACACAAAAGTTACATTTCTTGTTATATAGGTCTTGCTTTATTTTGGACTTAACCGTCCAGCAGAAAAGTATAAAAAAAAAGTGGAGAAAGTAAAGCTATATTAATATGCTGAGTTGTAAAAGGCTGAAGTCAACAACTTCTGACATTGCCAGTCCTATAGATAACATATGAGCATTATGGACTACTAGAATATATTGGATTATTTTGCTGAATTCACGCACCTACAATATTTAAATGCCAATGGAATACCCTTCTTGACAAAACTAAACAAAAAAAGGGTATACAAATGAAGGACCATTTCTATCTGTATATTCAAAAAAGGATGGATATACAGTTGCTTTCTTTTAAAATCAATGAATAGAAGGATTTGTTCTCATAGTGTTTGTGGACAGGATGTCATGTCTATATCTTTACTATGAATGAACACTGAGAGGAAAACAATGTGCTACTAATTATTGAAAATGTCCTACTAATTTGTTTTGAAACTGTCTCATTGCTATTTGTTCCTCTTTTTGTTTTATTTCTTTTTTCATTTATTATCCTTTTTTTTTAAACAAACATTTACTTGACAGACAGTATGGCAGTAATTGTTATATCATGACAAGCAGTACATATTTAGAAGACCAGAATGTCAGGTATGCCAAGCATGACCCTACATTGCTATCTTCAGTGCAGTTGCTTAGTTCACAGGTATCAGCACATATATAGTCAGTCAGGTTAGGAATCTTACCAATTAAGTTCTCGTTTCAAAAGTTTGCTGATGCTTTTCAAGATCACTGTTTTAACAATGTTGTGTGTAAAGATCTTTGCCCCTGTCATGTTTCCTAGTTTTTTTCTTTGCCCTATCTTCACTGTCTAATCCTCACGTTCTCACTTTCTTTTTAATTGTGTTATGCCTTTCTATTTATATTTCTTCTTTTGAGTTCTAACACTAGGGAGACTATATGATATTTACACATGTGGGTCTGATTTATTCCACTTAGAAGTATATCTTCAAGTGGCATCCACTTAAATATAAATGCTTCAAGTTAATCTTTCTTTACAGGTGAGTAATGCTCCATTTTATAAAAGTAATCTTTTTCATCCATTCCTCAGGTGATGAGTATGTTGTTGTATCCAATATCTGGCTACCACAAATTGTGCTGCGATAAACAAAGGTACACATATATCACTGATATGATGTTTTCAGTTCCTCTGTGAAACTTCCCAGTAGGAGGATAGCTGGCTTGAATGGGATTTCCAGTCCTTATTTTCTAAGGACTCTCCACACTGATTTCCATAATGGATTGGTACATCTGGTATGTCTACATTCCCACCAGCAGTGGAGAAGGGTCCCTTTTTCCTCACAGCCTCTCCAATATTTGTTTATGATAGCTATTCTTTCTGGTGTGAGATGGTATCTTAGTGTTGTTTTAATTTGCATTTCATAGATGGCTAGTGATGTGGAGCATTTTTTATATATTTATTGGCTTCTTTAATTTTTGTCCTCTGGGAAGTGTGTGTTCATCTCGGATGCCCATTTCTGGAGTGGGTCTTTACATTTAGGGGCTCTAATGTTTTTTATTTCTTAATAAATTCTAGAGAGCAGACCTTTGTCTCAGTGCTTAGTAGTTAAGGTTTTTTTCCAAATTTGTGGGTTATCTTTTCACTTTATTGGTAATATCTTTTGACGTACAAAAACTTCTCAATTAGAGGACGTCCTAGTTATTAATTCAAGTATTACCTGTGCGATTTGATTTTTTGTTCATGAACTCTTTGCCTACTCCTATGTCTTCAAGAATTCCTCCTACTTTCTCTTCCAGGAATTTAGTGTTTCTGTTTTAATGTTTAGATCTTTAATTCATTTTGACTTTAGCTTAGCGCATGGTGACACACCTAGGTCAAGTCTTAGTTTTTGGCATATAAAGAACCAGTTTTTCCAGCAAATGTTAAACAGGCTATTTTTCCTCCAGTAAGCACGTTTGGCCCCTTTGTCAAAGCTCAAGTGGCTGAGTGTGTTTGTAGAGGCTTCTGTATCTTCCAATCTGTTCCACTGATCCTCAGGTCTATTTTGTTGCTAGTATCATGCTGAATTTATCACAGTAGCCTTGCAGTGTAATTTCAATCAGGAACTGTAATGTCTCCTGCCTTGTTTCTGTTGCTCAGGATTGCCTTTGCTATCCTAGATCTTTTCTGGTTCCAAATAAATTTGAAGAATGATTTCTGTAGGTCTGGGGGCGGTAGTTTGATAGGTATTGCATTAAATCTGTACGGTAATTTTTAAAGGATAACCATCTTCACAATGTTGGTTCTTCCTATCCAGGAACATGGAATATCTTCCATTTCCTGAAATCCTCTGTGATCTCTTTTTTTGAGTGCTATATTTTTTCTCAAAAAAATCTTTGACTTCTTTAGTAATTTTAATTCCAAGGTATTTCATTTTCCTTGGTGCTATTGTCAAAGGTATTATTTCTCTAATATCCCTCTCCATGTGTGTGTTATCTGTGTAGAGGAATGCTATTGACTTTTGGGTATTGTCCTTGTATCCTGCTATGCTACTGAACTTGTGTATCAATTCTACTGGCTTCTTGGTGGAGTTTTTGGGTCTTCCACTTTAAAGTAGAAGGGGTGATAGAGGACATCGTTGTCTGGTACCATATCTAAGAATTAAAGATACCATATTTTCCCTGTTTAGAATTATATTAGCCATTGGGTTATCATAGATGGCTTTTATTAGATTGAAGTAGAGGCCATCTACTCTAATTTTCTTTAGGTAAAGGGAAAGTAATACTTTTTTTATTTGGCATAACTACAGTTGAACTCAGGCCTACTGAGCCATCTCTTTGACCCCAACTTACATCAAGTTTTCAAAAGATAAATCTACCTTGGATTAAAAATCAGGGTAAGAAATTTGAAGAGAAGCAGGAACAATGACAGGGCTTGAAAAAGTCCAAGGTGGAAGCTTCTGGATAGAATCCTTTGCACACATTATTTCTTGATTGGATTGATGGTGTAAATATGTTAACTACATTCTTTCTGAGGCTTTTTTTGGGGGGAGGGTGGGGGCTTTGTTTTTCAATTTTCCCTTTCAGGTGGCATCTTACTAAACTGCCTCAGCAGGCCTTGACTCATCTCTCCTGGGTAGATAGGATTAGTGGCATATACCAGCATACCTGGCTTTCACTGATCTGTTTGTATTTTATATTTATGCTATATTTATATCAACAATGTGAGTACATACAGATGCATACACTTATGTACATACAATTTAACATCAGCAATGGAGAGCAGACAATTCTACAAATGCTCTTTTGTCACAAGAAATAAGATTATATATGTTTATTCCAACAATACATACCAGGCACAGTTTCAAGTTTATTTTGAAAGTTGGCATTCTAAACTTATCATGACTCAAAGTACTCACTTTTACTATGTTACCATCTATACATGTTTTAATTTTACTGGATACAGTGACATGCATTATATATATATATTACATTTTAGCAACCCATGTTTTAAAAGTACCCAAGATCTCTCATTTCATACTCTGAAATGTAAACAACAGTGATCTTAAATCAAGTCAAAATATCAAAATGGCACAATTATGAAATATAATGAAAATATATAATCAATTTACATTTTTACATATTCTAACTATATTGAGGTATTTATTACTTTTTATTTTACTGTGTTAAATAAAAGGAGAAAGTAAAATATAGTTCTGCATACCTCATGTTTTCAGCAGAATCTTCTGGCATTGGAGCAACCGTTTGTACAGCTGGAAGGTTTTTGCTGGTAGCACCATTCACAAAACTAGAAGAGGAGGAAGAGGAGGAAGACCCTGAATCCACGGCACCTGTTCCCAAGAAAAAGAACTTTAGTCTTAAATGTAAATTCATTTAATTAAATAATATAAAGTACATCATTACATGTGATTTTCAAAGAATTACTCATCTGAATTGCAAAGCACTATTCAGCATTAAAAATTATTTGGCTACTCAAATAATAACAAACTCTAAAAATTTTAAATGACAACTATAGCATTAATAATCTAGTTCATTTACTTATTTAACCTAACAAATTAAAATTACAAATGGGGAATAAATAAAAGACATCAACAAATGAAAAAGTTATAGATAAAATGAGACTGATAAAACAATACAAATTTAAATGTGAAAAAAATTTGGTTCTTTGCATGGCTATACTGAAATAGTTTTAGTTTTCATTATCTAAGGTACAATTTATAATTAATTTCCTTAACATAATTTTGTGGCTCTACAGCATCAAATACTCATTTGGATAAAATGATGGTTTAAGAAGAACTATAAGAGCTTAACTCTACCTCATTTTAGAATGAGTTCTCTGTGATATAAAGACACCATTTTAGAATCAATTTTTCCATAAAATGCCATTTTAATATATTAAATAGCTGTGGAGTTGAGGGACATCTAGTGTTCTTAAATACTACTATATATTACATTAATTCTCATAAAAGTGTTGCTTGTTGGGATTTCCACTAAATATTTAAAGAGTTACTAGGTTTCAACACCTAAACTGGGCAATATGCCCATTTCAGATGCTGGCCTATAATTCATCTCTCTAGAATTATATTTCTAAGGATGAAATTTATTGCTTACTTTATTTTTCTTTGAAATATTATATATTTATACTTCCATTGAACTTCTGTATGTACTATTAATTCTTACACTGGAAAACATAATTCTCACATAAAAATATGATGTAATTTTTCATTTACTTCACTCAAGAAAAATAAAGACTTTACTCAATATATAAATTAAATATATATACTTTTATAATATGCCAGCATATTATAAAACATTTTAGGCATATATTGTGTATAAAAAGGTTTTACTCCCATTTCTAGAAAACCAAATGAAATGAAAGAATAATTACAATACTGCATAGACTTCAATAGCATTAGTCAAGCCAAATAGAAATATATATTTGTAATGTAGATAAGCTAAAGATGTTAAATTCTTTCACTTGATGCATAATTATATTTATTTGCTTATATATATGTATATATATATACATATATATATATATATATATATGTTTAACAGAGTATATTCTACTTACTACAACCCCATAAATATGTTGTTCATGATATGTCAGACTCAGGTGGTATGATAAACAAGATAGATACAGAGGCACATAGAAGAGCTATGAAATTAATAAAAATGGGAAGAATCTAAGTAATGATAATAAATGCAAAAATTCAAGGGTATACAGTTTGGAGAAGAGAAGACTACTATAGTCAGGGAAGAAAAGTCAAGGATCATCTTGCGTTGTATAAATACCTAAAATGGAATCACAAAGATTTGGGTAAGGATTTATTTAGCTAATAATCAACAGGAACATTTCTGGAAATTTTAAAAAAGTATTGTAGGCAGGCTTTTAAAATTTATAGTGATTTGGAAATTTTGGTCCCTAGAACCATTAGGAAACTGTTGGAAAATGAATGTGATACAGTTGTGATCTAAGTACATAAATTAATTCATCACCACACATGGTTATTTTTCAACATGCAATTTTAATCAAGTTGAGGTTCTTGTACATAATAAAGATTCTTAGAGGAGCTTTGCCTTCCCTTAGGGGATTTAGCAAAGACTATATATTGAAATTCAATTGATAAATGCCAGCAATTCCATGTTCTGTCACTAATACTTAGAGCATACTTTGATATTCTTGATATAACTTACTAATTTTTACATATCAAATTTCAGTATTCAGACGATATTTACTCCCCAAATATGTTAATAATTGATTTCACTTGAGAAAACTAAAAAATCAGTAGCAATATTCTCCCCTAAACTGACCACTTAACAACTGTATCTTGGCACTACAGACTAGTTCTGAAATGCTATAACATGAAGTATAATCTTATTAAGACTGAGATAATTTTAAATTATTAGGGTGTCTTATTTTTAAGATCAAATAAGAAAAACTGAAGATAAAGAAAACAGAAAATGATGAAGTATCACAAAAATATGTAAGAACAATACCTGTTGTATTAATCATACTTTTTGGTGTAGCTCCAGTGGCAGCAAATATATTAGAGGTGCTGCCTGTTGGCAGCCCACTTCCTGCAGTGGCGGCTCCCACAGTGGTCACAGCTAAACTACCTGGAGGTGGCTTCTTTACAGGCACCACAACACTCCTGCAAAAAGAAAAAAAATATGTTTATTATAAATTCTAATCCTACTATACAGAGCAGATAAACAGAATGGAATTTCACCTCCTGCTTCCTTATTTCCTCCTTTTTCCTCTTCTTCCTCATTCTCTCTCTCTCTCTCTTCCTCCCTCCCTCCTTTTCTCCCTCTCCTTTTCCCTCTCCCTCACCTCTCCTGTCTCTCTCCTTCCCTCTGCTTTTAAGAACATGTTTAAATTCATGCACCCAATTCATAAATGCAAAGGCCTCTAGTTTCAATGTCCAGTATTACCCAGAAAATATTTGGCAAACATTAGTGTACATTTGGGAGATTATAAATATTTCTGTAAAAGGCAACTGAGAGGGGGAACTATCCACTCAGGCCCACCTCCTGTCTCTCTCAGACAGGAGTTTTCTTTCCCTCAATAAATCTATTCTGCTCATACAAAAAAAAAAAAAAAAAAAAGGCAACTGAGATATAATCATTAAACAGGGAATACTTTGAAATATATGCTTAAATTGGTAGATATTTCATATGCATATAAAATTTTGACAAAATACACATAATATGACCCTTTCATCCAAATCATATTTAAGTGTAAAAAAATCACAAATATAAACACCCACAACACTCAAAGTATAATTTAAAACAGAAGATTACAATGGATAGAAAAACAACATTTGAGTTGGACAGTCAGCAAATTAGTAACCAATCTGGCTTATATTTACTTGGTTACCTTTTAAGTGATACAATCAAAATACCTTTTTCAGGGACTGCAAGATAGTCAGCAGTCTAAGTGCCTGCTTAGGCAGTGCAGGAACTGGGATTCAATCCCTGGCACTATATGCAGCACTGGCCCTGCCTTATGGTGCACAGAGCCAGCCACCTCAACTGGGCGTGTAGCACAGCCTCTGATGCCAGCTTTGGGGAGGCTGAAAACAGGAGGATCACTATTAGTCCGAGCTGTGAAGTGAGGCTCTGTGCCAACCAAATACATTTAAAAAAAAAACTTTCGTCAAAAATTAGAAAGCAATTAGAACAAAAAATATAGTCCTTGTAAGTAATTATATTGTTTAACATTGTTAGTGAATTCTATGTTTCAAGAAATCAGCTTAAGGAGATCATAACAACTCTACAATACATTTATTGTTTACTCTGAATTTTCATTCTTGTCATTAAAACCAGTGTTAAAAAACTAGTGAAAATACCTATCTTATGCTTATACTTTAGATTTAATATTGGTATGAGGTATAAAAATTGATTTTTTTAGTCCTATATTATCTACAGAATAACTTTTATCTCAGATATTTCTTTTCAGAGAATGAAATATATGGAAGAACAACATTTTAAAACTCAGGATACTAGTTTACCTGAAAATGTGAAACAGTAATTTAAGCAAGTATATGAAATCAGAAAAGATGAAATATAAATTATATAAAAGTGATATTTGCTGGTCCAAATAGCAACACAGTTATAAGATATCTACAATAACTCACAGTCTTTAAAAAAAAAAACAAAATGGGGCCAATGAGAGAGCTCAGTGGACTAAGTGCCTGCTTAGACAAGTATAGAGACCAGAGCTCAATCCCCAGCACCACATGCTGCACCTGACCCAACCTCAGGCATGCCCGGCTAGCCACCGATAATCCCAGTGCTGCTGAGGCTCAAAACAGGATGATCACTATGAGACTGGGCCATGTTGTGAGAGCCCTTACCAAATACATAAAAATAAATAAGAATCTAAAAAATAAAGCAAAATGTACTAAGTGAAGTATCAGGAGACCCTAGGAAATGAAGACTAAGCTGAATCACAAATCTATAGGGTTAATTTTAATTTAAAAATTATGGTGAACCTTTACTGGTGGTATTAAAGAAAAGTAAGAGTGACAGTCATTAATTTATCAAATTAATTGCTCAGCTAGAATATTTAATAAACTATAGATCAATATGAAAATCAAAAGAGTATTATTGGGGAATTTAGGGACTCACATAAATTCTAATATAATTAAGCTTTTTTGCTAGAAAATACATTATAAATATTTCTCCATGTCTCATTGTCATAGAAATGTTGAAAACTGCTCACAATTATATTTCCTTTATATATATTTTTCCTCATTATATGACAGTATTTCAGGATCTCTAGCACTTTTAATACTTCATAAACATACACTTAATAGGAACACTCAGTGAAATTAAAAATATATACTTATCTAAAATGGACAACTAAAATAAAAATATGTACTTAAATCTTAAATGGATTATTAAAAGAAATGAGAATAAGTATTTTGTATCGCATGGAAAAATTATATATTATCTCACATAATCTCTGATAAAATTTTAATTCTCAAAGTTTATTTTAGATGAAATGTTTCAAAATCTCATGCAATTTCCTTAATGAAAATATTTTAAATTTCAGAACACAGATTTATCAATGCTTCACTTACATGGAAAGAAATAATCTTTAATAAGCACATTAACAACTCAAATTCAGTCATTTTAAGAAGTTATTTCCAAACATACATCTAGAGTAAGTATAAGGAATTATTGTTAATATGTTTTCAAACAATTGGTTAATAAAAGCAAATTCATATGATTTTTATCAGAATTACACAATATTATTAGGAAATATGACTTCATTACAAGTAAAAGAGCCATTGATTTTGCATCTATTTTCAATCAAAGATAAAAATGAAAGGTACTTTATTAGATGAAAAAGACCCATGATAATTTTATGATTAAAACTAATAGGATTCTGGACTTTCATTCTAAATTTTGTAACTTTGGACCAGATTTTCAAGCAAATCAAACAGAGGTTAAAAGACATGTTATAACTTGAATTTCTAATGTTAGTGCTTCGGAAATGTGTGTATATGCCTCATAATGTAATTACAGCTACTTTAAGACAGAGAAAGCGAGTAGCAGCAATATACTTGAAATATAATTGAAAAATGCAGTGGTTCAGAAGCACGTGTAGGGATGATGCTCTGAAAATCTGCTCAAAGCTTCAAAGAATTTGAAGTTAAATTTTTGATGTTGTCACTCTCAATCTATTGAATGGCTGACAGACAATCAAACCCGTCTGGCTGGCTGGCAGCTCATTTTGCTGGCAGGTGGCAAACAATTAGACACACCAATTTGTGCCTCCTGATGACATTAAAGCATGAAACTAAGTTGTATGCAGGGCCTAGTGATTTGTGTGAAAGCATTTCAAAAATAATACTCTTTGCCGTGGCAACTCATTTCAGACTGCCACCTCCCATTATGGCTTTGAGTAGTGAAGACGACAGACTTGAGTTACGTGCACTGCAAGGCCGCTTCTGTTCAATCCGTCATTGGTGCCCCCTGAGACCTCAATCCCCTCCTTTCATCAATATCACCTCATCATTTACATTTGATAGTACTTGAGCCACTGCATAGATTAACTTTACTGAAGATTCTTTTCCTAAAGATTTGAAATATGCTTTGTGCTCTTCCATTTCATTCCTACTTATTTAAGTTAAAATAATGATTCCATTCCCACTGTATTTCACATAAATGTTACCAATAACAAAATTTCCTTTTATTTTAAAGCAACATTTTCAAATGTGTAATAAATTTTATGTAGCTAAGAATACTGGCACTCAATTGACTGCTTGACTGCTTTAAGTTTAGTGAAAAATAATAAAACAAAAATATTTTGCTTTAACGTTCCAGTAAAATGTACTATAACTCTGTGTAGTGGTTAGTATTTTAGTAAAATTAAAAATGTAACTTAAAAGAAAACATGAAACAAACCTTAAAATGACCTCATATTATATTATTGTTGCATTTATAGATATGGATATTAAAAAGTATGTTTAATAAAGAAAAATTTTATTCAAAGTCATAAACACAAATACAAATACATTTGGAAAAAAGAACTAAATACAGAAATGGAAAACATCAACACAGTGTAAGTATAATAAGGAACAATAACTATATGAATGAAGATATAAATGTCTCCACAAACTATTAAAAGCAAAAAAAATTCTGCTACGTTATAGTTCTACCATTTTTCAATTCTGAAAACTTTTCACACAACAAATATCTCATAATCACTTCCTTATATTATAAATTCACTGAGGATAAAAACTTTTTTAATGTTTATATCCCATAGAACTATACAACTAATGCCTTTAGATTTATACAACAAATTATCAAGAAATACATGTAAAGTATTGCTTAAAGTGTTTGTAGATAAAGTCTTAACCATATTTGTGAGTGAAAAGAATAATCTATACAAACACAATGGCTTCACTGTCAAACTTCTACCCCTAAATTCTAAAATATTATTTGGTATAATTCCAAAAAAGCATTGGTCATTTTAGAGGAAGTCATATGAAATACATGTTATATTTTGATTATGTATTTATTTTGACATACTATTTTAAGAAACATTTGTGTTTTTCTTAACTCAATCTTAACTGTCTAAAACTAAAAATATTTGCTTAAAGTACTATATTATAATGATACATATTATATATATAAATTTTGAATATGAAAAGGTGTTTTAAACATTGACTTAATTCAGACAATAAACCAATAGATTCCTTAGTCTGTGCATTAATATAGGAAACCATAATTTGGAATATGCAATAACTCCAATGGCCAAAATTAAGTAAAGTACTACTGGTAGTCATGATAGCTAAGTAATCTTGTAATGCTGCATATGTACTTAAACAGCAAGATACATTATATGCACAGATTGGGTATATATAAAATGTTGCTTTGCTTCTTTGAACTATAACTTTTATTCTACATAGAGTGAGCAGAAAACTTTTATTCCTAACATTCTTTGAATGACCTAGTATTTAAATGTAGATATACAGATTATAATGTAGTTTATATGTCTAAAAGACCAAATGTCTTTCGAGTATATTTACTTTCCAATACAAGCTACAAAATATGGCTTCTACATGACACTAGAAATCCTTTAAGGATAAAAATGATGATATCAAACATTTTTAGTTTTCAATATACTTCCATTAAAAGTTAATTTGTTTTACTACTATAAGCAAGCTACTTAATCTCTAACAATAGCTGAGGTATAATACCAAAATTGAAAAAAATAAAATAAAATTGAATTCCAGAGAGAGAGTACATCTTGGAGAGAAGTTGCCTATCTATTCACCCATCTTAAACTTAAAAGAATTAAATTCAAAGAGAATAAACTCACTTCTGCAATATACTGTAGTACCTTCATAATAGTTTCAACCATTATGAACCAGGTTTCCCTGCATCCAATTCAATGTGTTAGCTCCCATATCTACTGAAATCTCCATTTTAGGGTGCATTTTTTTTATGTGGAACCTAGGATTGAACTCAAGCACTTATTCCACTGAGCCATCTCCCTGGCCCCCTTAGGATGCATTATCAAAATGCTTTATCAAGAGGTTAATCAGCTTGATCAATTACTTTAATAGTCTTTGCAATGAAAATTCAAATTAGTTTTGAAGACATTATAGTTTTTCTACATTAATAATTTAATTCTTTCCACAGGCAGAATTTTGTGAATAGTAAGTCTCGTACTTACCTGTCAAAGGAATGAAACTGCATAGGCAGAATAGTGTGTGCTTCTCTCTTCAGTGCTGGATCTGGATATGGGATAGGTTCAGGACCACACTCTGCAATTTCAACAGGGGCAGCCACAAGACTTTTCAGTATTTCCTTGACATTGATGCCTTTAGTTTGACTAATGCTAGATATGGATGGTGCAGGTTTCAACATTTCATTGGGATTTTCAGTTAAGCTCTCTTGTGACTTCTTCACTTCAGATGACAAAGTGGATAGCAGTTCACTCATGGCATCAGGACCTGCAGTAGTCTCTAATTCTGCCCCATTCAGGATGCTAGCCACTTGTTCCTCTCCAATACCTGAATCTGTATGAGGAATTGAACTTTCTAGATGAACATCTTCACCAGGGTTTGAAGTTTCTTTTTCCTTTATAGTATCTGGAAATGCAGCAGGTGTTTCTGTAATGGAAAAAATAATTAAAACAAAAAGTTTCACATGTGAAAGCCTCATGTCATTGGTAAAATGTTCTCACAATAAAGAAAACAAAGCATGTAAAAAATTTTTAAGACCACATTTGAATGCATAATTATAATATGCTATACTAAAAGATATCATTTATTTCCACCCATTATTTTGCTCAATAAACATTAACAAATCATTTGACATTGCAAAATTCATTCTTACAAGACAACCGCATCACAAAATTCTTATAATAAAATTAATAATTATTATTATGAATTTCCCTTTTCATTATTAGCTACCCATCATGAAAAAAAATTATCTTTCCTTAAAAGTAATTCCTTAAATATGTAAAGTAATTTTAAAATTTACTTTGCAAACTCAATAACCAGTAATAAAATAATCTGAAATATTTAAACTAAGACATTATTTAAAATCATATACATAAGAATCATAAAATTAAAGAATTTGTAAAATATAAAGCAGATTAAATTATTAATTCAAAAAAGAATAGATTCCTTAATTATAGAATGTCTCTCAAGAACTTTGCCACTATAATCATTTTGATATGCTCTTATGTTATTATTTTTTATGTATTTAGTACAGAATCTACAGCGTTTCATTATGTAGATGAGACTCATAGTGATTCTCCATAATTTTCAGCTTCCCAAGTGCTGAGATTACAGGCTTGTGCCACCATGCCCAGTCTCAACTGTCCTCTCAGCATGCTCTGGGGGAGGGGCCAGCATGACATGCTAGGGATCAAATCCAGGTCCCTGTGTCTACATAAGCAGGCGCTTTAATCTGTTGAGCTATCTGACTAACCCCTTTTGTTTATTTGCAAAGAAATTTCAATTTGTAAACACTGAATTAGAAACATGTAAACATATATGAAATGCATGCTAGTAATTAAAATAAATTACATGAAAATAATTTTTAAGATAGCAAATTCCTACTAAATTTTATCATACGATTTATAGAATACAGTTTACCATGAGATAAAGTTATGAAGTTCTAAATAATCATGAAAAATGTATTAAGTCTAAGAAATGCTGGTTGTGTGTGTGTGTGTGTGTGTGTGTGTGTGTGTGTGTGTGTGTGTGTGTGTGTGTTTTAGTAAGGGTCTAGAGGGTCCACAGGATCTTACTACACAGATCAGAGTCGTAGTGATCTGTCTGAGTTCAGACTCCCAAAGAGCTGGGATAACAGGTGTGCGCCACCATGCCCAGTCTCAATCATCATCTCAGCATGCCCCACGGGTGGTACCAGCATGGCAGGCCAGGGACTGAACCCCAGCATCTGTGTCTGCCTAACCAGGCACTTTAATCCACTAAACTATTTGGCCAGCCCAGAAATACTGTCTTGAGAATAATTTCAGAATAATATTGTTGGGAAGGATCAAGACATACTGACTGGATTTAAGATCACATGATGGAATTTGTTCAGTAACAGGCTCAACCTCTATACCCTGACCCTAAGATAGTTTCATTATTTCCATAAATGAAGATTAAATAATATTTAAATTTAATTGATGTAAATTTTGTCAATTTTCCAAATTGATTTCAGGATATTTTCGCAAAATTTCAAAAGCAAAAACACCTTTCCCTTTTCATTTGAAAAAACAGAAGTATCTTAATGAAAAATAGAAAACATAAATCTGAGAAATATAGTAATAGTAGTGAAATCATTGATGGTTAAGGTAAATAGGTTCAATGTACTGTATACTGTTTCAAGGATTAAAGATTAAAAATGCCTGAAAGTTTTGAAAAGACAGTCTCAATCTCTAGACAAAGCACAAGGAAGAAGACAGGTAAAGAGGTTGATTGCTTTTAAAAGAAAATCTTATTAACAATAATGCACAGTAAAAGCAAAATAAAAAACAACAAAATGCCACAATGTTCTTGGAACATCTTACAAGAAAAAATAGTAATGAGTCACTGAAAGAAAAGTATAAATAGGATTGTTCATGAATTAAATATTTCGAAGAACATAAAAAATAGTAAAAAAAATAGAAATGATACAAAATTTCACTAAAAAAATGATAGAATTTGACAATGGTTTTTATATTGCACATTGTAGTCTTCAAATTAGTTGTTAAAACTGCAAGATATTTTTTAGCAAAATTGGCTAAAAAATAAAAAATCACACTTTCTTTCAACAGACCAGCAGAAATCAGCACTACCATTACCCAAGCTATCCTATGTATATACACGTATGTATATTTTTCACTTCCATTTTTCTTATTTCTGTCATCCCAGATGTTCCTTCCCTTTCAACATTTTCTTTCCCTTTTACAGTATCTACTGTGCCTTTCAGGTTTTATTTACTTTCAGGTTTTTACACTAGGGAGACAATATGACACGTACATCTTATTTATTTCATTTATGAGTGTAGTCTCAAGTTGCATCCATTTTCCTATAAAAGTCTCCAGTTTATCTCTTTATAAGCTAAGCAATATTTCATTGCACACAAATGCTACATCTTCTTATCCATTCCTCAGCTCATGGGCATTTGGGTTGCATCCAAGACTTAGCTTCAACAAATTGCACTGGAAGCAGTATGAGTGCACAGGGCAAGCCAGATAGCTCAGTGGACTAAAGCGCCTACTTAGGCAGGCACAAGGACCAGAGTTCAATTCCCAGCATCTGTTCTGACCCTGCCCCCGAGCATAGTGATATGGAAGCTGAGACTTGGCATGGTGGTACATGCCTACAACCCTAGTGCTTGGGAGGTTGAAAATATGGGATCATAGAAGTCCGATCTGTGTAGTGAGACCTGTAGACCCTGTATTAACTATATTAAGAAAAAAAGTATGACTGCACTTCTGTCACTGTGGTACGACGCTTTTTTCAGCTCTTCTGGAAAAATACCAAGGATGGGAATAGCTGGCTTGAATGGGACCTCTAATCCGAGTGTTCTGAGCTATAACTACACCGATTTCCATAGTGGTTGTACCGTCTACACTCCTACCAACAGTAGAAAACAGTTCCTTTTGCCCACAGCCACTCCAGCATTTGGTATTGGCTGACTTCTCAATGACAGCCATTCTTTTTGGAGGTGAAGCAAAATCTCTTTGTTGTCTAAAATGCATTTCTTGGCTGGGGAGATAGCTCAGGAAAATAAGTGATTGCTTGGCAAGCACAGGGTCCTGAGTTCAATCCCCAGTGTCACAAAAAAAAAAAAAAAAAGAAAAAAGAAAAGAAAAAGAAAATGCATTTCTTGAATGAGCAGTGATGTTCAACATTTTTTCATATATTTATTTGCCATTTATCTTTTTTTCATCTCAGATGTGTATATTCATTTCAGGTGCCTAATTCTGGATTGGACCTTTGAATTTTGGGGGCATAATTTTTTAAAATTATTTATATGTTCTAGATAGAATTCCTTTGTCTAAGGCATAGTTGGTTAAAATTTTTTCCAAATTTGTGGGTTTTTTTTTTTTTTTTACTCTGTTGGAGATTTCTTTTGACATGCAAAAACTTTTCAATACAATGAGATCTCAATTGTTAATTCTTTGATTTATTTCCCACACAGTTTGGTTTTTATTCATGAACTCTCTGCCTACCCCTATGTCTTCAAGATTTGCAATAACTGGCTTTCTACATGCTGAAGACTAAAATTAGACCATGTCAACCCCATGATCTAAAGTAAAACAGATCAAAGATTTAAATATTAAAACAGAAACACTAAATCCACCAGAGAAAGTAGGTAGAAACCATGAATTAAATATTGAGTCAATAAAGTCTGTATAATCTTTGGGATATTCATATTTATAAGCGAAGAGAATAGCCATGTATTTTTGTACCATTCAAATTGAAGTGCTAAAAAACCTTGGACCTTGATGAAGTAATTTATTCATAAAACATGAGTAGATAATTTGTATTAAGATGATCAGTTTCCCTATTAAAGATACCTTATTTTAGTTTAAAAACAATTGTATACATATGGATTACATATTTTTGTTTTGTTTTACATTTTTTGAGATAAAGTCTCATTATGTAGACCTGGCTGACGAGGCAATTCTGCCTCAACCTCACAAGTGCCGCAATTGTAAGTATATGCAATGACTCCTGACTGATTATAGCTATATAGTCTATATAAATATACATACAGTTATAGAGATTAGACATAGGTATGAATTGAATATAGATCAGATGCCAATATTCAGACTTAGGTAAATGGACACAGAGATGGCTATATATTTTGGAAAACAACTGCAGCAAAATATGAAAGGAGCACTCATGACATTTCTATAACAACAGGGGACAAAGGATATTAAGAACAGAAACAAAATATAACAATAATCACCACCACCACCACAACAAAAAACCCAATATAAAGGATACTAGCATAGACTAATTTTTCTTCTGGAGTTTAATTATCAACTATAATCTAGCTCTTAGTATGAATTTAATTAGTTTATAGATAAGGTCTAGAATTTTGGCTTCAAAATGACATTTCATCATATTTATGGTGTATATTAAAAGTTATACAAATACTTTACAATTCAAGTAATATTAACATGTTAAATTAGTAAATAAAATATCTAAAACCATGTTAATAAGCTATTTGTTTTCTTAAACTAATTCTGTAATATATACTTTATGTCATAGTAATTACAGAAATACCTTCTCAATTACCATGCCAGCTAAAGACTAAACTGATATTAGCTTAAAAGTCTTGAACTATCCTTTGCTAGAGGCTGCACACATCCATACGTGTTGGGGCATCTTTATAATGTTCCTACACTTTGAAACACTTCCTCAGTCTGCACTTCCTATCTGTGCAAGCCTTAATGTCAGCAAAGGTGAAAGACTGGTCCCCCCTAAGGTATCTGAATGAATAGATATAGTACCTCATTCACTCACCTTCTAGTTAAGATGTTAAACAAGCCTATTTTTTGTCTGAATTGGCACTGTCAATTTAATGCTAATGAATTCTTTGACAAATACCTTGAATACAGAACTTTTACTAACAAGCTCAATCAGGTCAAAAAATGATATTGCTCTAGGAACGAAATTTTAGAAGGAAATATAATCCGTAATCTACCTCTTTATCCAGTCGCTACTAGCTGCTAGTTTTGGCAGCAATCAGGAGTGTCTGGCCTCCTATTTACTAGGATACCAACCATTTACAGAGTGGCTAGCAACAGCACAAACTAAATCACTATTAATACATTCCTGCTGGTTTGTACCACCAGTTGGATCTTATGGGACTGTCGTGCAGGTACTACTAGTGGTTCAAGTGGCCCATAAGAATTACAGCTCTGTTGTAACTGTTCATTAAATTTTCTGTTCTTTAAAAGATTACATAGTTTTCTCCAAATTAATACAATATCAATATCACCTTTTGATGATGTTCCAGGGACCCAAAAAAGTTGATCCAATATTTTTGGCCAGGTTATAACTGCTTT
Source organism: Ctenomys sociabilis (assembly GCA_004027165.1). Lineage (NCBI taxonomy): Eukaryota > Metazoa > Chordata > Mammalia > Rodentia > Ctenomyidae > Ctenomys > Ctenomys sociabilis. The sequence continues at coordinate 11,001 of PVKA01021442.1, read as the reverse complement.
GTGTTCTGGAGGTCTTTATTTCACTTTCTATTGTAAATCTTGCCTCCAAATTATATTTGAAAATAAAAGTTTAATGTTGATTCAACTTTTATATTTTGAATGAGTTATCAACAAGCTATTACAAAATAATCGCATATACTATGAATAAGTATACTATCATACTTTTGTATTAGCTTGGATTTCTTTCTTTCTCAATAAAAAGGATATCAAAATTTAAGTGCTTCATAAATTTTGCTATTTAATTAAAGCCACCACCAACATTAATAACACAAATGTTAACATACCTACACATAACTTTTTCAAAATTTCAGAAACCATGATAGAACTAAACATAACTATAATGACATTAATTAGATAATTTAATAAACTGATTATTACATAATGGCTCAGAGTTCAGCCTTTGAAATTAAGACTGAAGTTCACTTAAGAATTATTTATGCCAGTAGAATAAGTGATTGCCTGGCAAGCACAAGGGTCTGAGTCCACTCCCCTGTTCCACCAAAAAAAAAACCAAAAAATCATTTATACCAGTTAGAGAGTGCAGAAGCTTAAGTGACTTCCTAGCAAGCATAAGATCATGAGTTCAATCCTTGCAACTGAAATAAAAAGAATCACTTTACTTTCCTTAGGATAAATCATTAATCTTTCTCCAGCTTTATACCTTTATGTGGAAAGTAGGATGTAATCACACATGTATCATATTGATAATAATCAGACATAATATATGAATAGAATATAACATAAAAATTTGTGCTTTCAGCTGTCATAGTTTATTATAACCATTTTCATAAAAAAATCAGAAAATAATTCTTAAGCACCCCATCAGTTATTTTTTCTACTCATTTATAATACAGTCTCTTCCATTGATCATGCTTCTTTACAAATTTCTGGTCAACACCTACCCTTAACATTCTCAGCCCTCCAGGTCTTTTAGACTTTTTCCTTTTTATCCTGTAAGTAGGCAGAATAGAACAACGGTACTGTAACCAAATTAATAAAAAATCCAAGTATAGTTTAACTTGTTAGTTTTTCATACCTTCAACAAATAAGCTACTCTTTCAAAGTTACAGGGAATAAAAGAAAACATTGTTTTTTAAGTATGTTATAAGGATTATAAAACTTGTCAAGTCATCATTTGTAATTTTCTGGTTTAAGCTTCCCCTTAAAAAAAAAAAAAACTGAGAAAATCACTTCAGCTATCTTAAAATTAATATACCAAAATGGAAGTCTTCATTCTCTTCTACCTTTACCTACCTCCATTCCTGCCTGTTTCAGTGGTCCTTTAACTGCCTCAGCGTTTCAGCCTAGGTACCCAGGGAACATCTTGAAACTTCATATTCCTTCATTTATTATCATATCATGTCCATTTTACCTCCAAAGTTCACTTCGAATTTACCATAATGGTTGATACATTGTGTCAACTTGAGAAATCTAGTAGTTTAACTAAGTGACTCAGCAGGGGTCAGGGTCCTCAATGACTAAACATCCTGAGCCTGCACAAGAGGAGGACAGGGAGATGGAGTGTTACACCCGCATTAGGGGAGTAGCCTGTATACAGTATAAGAGAGGAAAAGAGGCTTTGCTCCCCTCACCCAACCCATTTTGTTCTTGCTGCTTTTGCTGTCTTCTGTGCCCTGAACTGTGATCCCTGTGACAGGCTACCTGCCCTGGAGCCAGCTGATTACATAATGAAACCTCCACTCACTATAAGCTACATAAATGTTTACTTCCTTAATCTAGGGTGTCCAGTACTTTGTCTCAGCAACAAAAGAAAAGTAACTAAGGTATTACTTTCTTATTTATTTTTTGATTTATTTAATGGGGTTGAACAAAATAGTTTGCAAAGTAGTGACAAGTGTTCTGCCACTGAGCTATGTTCTCAGCTCTATTTTATTTTTTACATTCATTTCAGACAGTGTGGTGGACTGACAACTTGTACTCGTAACACTCAGTTAAACTGGCCCAGTATGGTGCTGGGTGTGGGAGGCACACCTGAGGATTACTGTTGGTAGCATAAGAAGCAGACCTGGAAAGGAATAGGTTTTGGAAGCTGCAGGGAGTTATTGGTTTTCCTGGAGAAGCTTGTCACACTGACCTTCCTGATGAACTCAGCTGTTCACATTGTCGAAGGATCTCTGGGCCTTACCTTGTGCATTGCTTCCTGACACCAGATCCTTCAACCTGCTGGTGCAGATCCTTTATTTCACTGGCCAACCTTTGTGGCTTCTACCTCTGACCCTTGGGCCTTCCCAGTGCAGATCTGTTAAATGACCCTGCCTGAGACATTGTCATGGGCTTGTGACCTCCATTTGGACTCATGGGGCCATTTTTATGGACACTAGGTCTTTAGCTGGACTCATGCAGGACATTACCACTGGATCCAGGTCCTCATCTTAGTCTTTAGTGTATGGACAGATTTCCTAGAGTCTTTTTGTATATGACTATTTGGGTGACAATTATAAAATAATTTTATACATTATATGCACCATATTGTTAACCCATGTAAACTCCTAACCACAATAGCTAGGGTCTCTGAAATTGACCAGACTATCCTTGAACTTATTAACAATCTTATTCCCTCAAGCTTTTCCACTGCCCCTATACTCTAAGCAACAGCATCTTTTACCCAGAAAGCAACAGTCTCTTAATGGCTTAATCTGGAATCCCTTCCAATATATCCCCCAAAGCGTATTTAGAATATATTTTTAAAATTATAAGCCAGGTTATCACCTTTATAGCAGGCAGCATAACACATGTCTTAAATAAGATGTCTATGTTCTAACCTGCATATCCTGAAAATATCTGTTTCATATGGCAAGAGGGACATTAAATGTATAAGCCATGAGAAAGAGAAATTATCTTGAAATATCCAGGTGAGCTCAATCTAACCCTAGGTGTTCTGGGAAATGGAAAATCTTTTCTAGCTGAAGGTGTGAAAATACAATGTTCTAGGAAATGCAGTCTTGGTACATGGAAGAAAGAGTTAATGAGTCAAGGAATATGGGTGTTTTTTTAAAAAATATGGAAAAAGAAAGCAAAGTGAATATACTCTTGAGAGCTCCTAAAAGAAATATAAATGAGCTAATACCAGAATTTTAGCCCACTGAAACCCATGTTGGACTTCTGATCAGGTTTGTAAGATAATAATGTGTTAAGTCTATGCTAACTTCTTCTGATAGCAATATAAATAAATATAACAGTCTACTTAAGACTAAAGATTTAACATAGATTTTTACATGCCTTACATGAGTTGACTCCTACCTACCTATACTCATGCAATGCTTCCCTTTCCTTTTATTATTATATTTAACCACTATATGTTCTACAAATATGCCAGCCAATTTGGCAGAACACACAGGTCATTTTTCAGTAATATCCCCATTATTTTCCCCAACTAATTCAAATCACACTTTGCTTTCAGCAGAAATGTCATAGCCACAGAGGCATTTCCATTTTCTAAACCAAATTAGGTTTTGTCTCTTATACTTTTTCATGATACAGACATTCTTCGCTTAATCAGCTATTTAAGAGTTTTTTAAGAGACCAGTGTGCACTGTGTGGATTTAAAATCTGCCACTCAGATTTATTTCTTTTGAGGGGAGGGTATAACTTTGTATATTCTTTGTGAAGCCTCCATGTATTTTTTTGTATAGTACACATTTTACATTATGGTAATTTCTGCTGACTATACTATATACATAGTACTCTACTTTTTACCTTCTCTTATACATTACAGCACTGCATGTCAGAGTTATGCAAATAAAAGCAAAGTCATCAAGTTGGAGATTCATGTAACCATTTCTTGGTTCTGAATATTGTAATGTACATACTGCATACAACTCTTCATTTATTGATCAATTCTTTTTTTTTCAATTTAATTAATGACTGGTCATAAGAATTTAACTTGGTTTTTAAACAAAACATCGATAATCTAAAGATGTATTCCTTAGGATATAATACAATTTGCAATTATATATTTAAATTAGTGGTTTCTAAAACTCCCTTGCTGAACTGTCAGTTTCATAGAGATAGTCTTCTGGTCACTACTATGTAACATAAATAACTAGCACATAATAGGAAATTAACTTGTTCAGAAAACATATGACAAAGGAATTAAAGGTTAATAAAAACTTTTAGAGAAATTATTTCAATTTTACTGTCATTAAGCATTTATAGTACCTTTTTTTTTTTTGGTGGAACTGGGGCTTGAACTCAGACCTTTGCATTTACCAAGCAAGCACTTATTCTACTGAGCTATCTCCCTGGGCCCAATTATAGCACTTTAAAAGGTTGATTTTTAAAAACAATGCTAGGAATAGCTGGACAGGGTTTTCACATTTAACCACCTGACAAACATTACATAGTCAACACAATTACTCAGTAAATTTCAAGAAAATTATATTAGTACTAATATATTAAAGTAGTTATTTATTATGATATACTCCAGAATGATTACTTACTATGTAATATTTTACTTTACTATGTAAATATTTTTTTCTAAAATCAACAGAAAAGTAACCTATCTGCAATAATGAATAATAGTACTTTATATGAATATAACAAATACATATTGTTAACTATGTTTCTAATTATGCAATAACTAAAATTTGAGTTATATATTTATATTTAAACTACTGGTTATATTCCTATTTCCTTAGGGCACAATTCTACATGAAAAAGTACTACATGAAGGATCATGAAAATTTATGTCATATAAAGTGTCCATATTTAGCTTCTCATCCTTCCAAATTCTATCCAACTTGGCAAATATGACACATTTCTTTATGTATACATTTACTTGATTATCAGTCTACTCATACTGTACTTTGTCTTTCTTAGGTTCATTATCTATTTGGTTTTCTCCTACATTTTCCATGACTGTTATGTATTGTTTTAATTCATATATTAGAGTCTTTATTCATTAAGACTATTAACTTTGCTCACAAAAGTAGAATCTTTTCTATTTGCATTTGCTTTTTAATTTTGTCAATATTTTCAAATGTAAGATGTATATAAAATTTATGAATTGTATTTTACTTTGTAGTTTGTAGTTTCTACTGACATGTTTTAAAACAATATTTCCAATAATGTGCATTAATTTTTAATTTTCATTAAATATGTCTAGATTTTTATCTAAGATAGTAAAAACTGAATTTATATAACATAATAAATGAGATAAATTACAGATTATTTCTTAGCCAGACATCGTGGGATGTATCTGTAATCTCAGCATTCTCAGAGTCTGTGGCAGGAAGATTACAAATTCAAAAAAAACGCTGGACAATGTAGTGACTTAGCAAGATCCCTCTCTTAATAATATGAAGGCCTGGAAGCAGTGGTTCAATGCAAAGCATGAGTTTAATCACTAGCATATCAAAAACATAATATATATTATATGTAATACATATGTGTTATATATATTATATATATGTAAACACATACAGATAAATTGATAGACAGATACTTTTTTTCCAAATAGTTACACTACTTGGTAACTTTTTTACCAATTGATACTTCTTGACATTTTCTCTTCTATTTGATTAAGAGAGATTTATAATGCATGGAATGCTCTCATGTTAATTGGCACACAGCTATTCTACCCATTTGCAGACATTTTCTGCAATATATATTTTTATACCAGCATATTTAATCTAATTTTACTCATTTTCTTCATCATAAATTAAAGGAAAATTAATAATGATATTTATTCCTAAATTCATCTAAATGTCAACTTTCTTATTAAATGAAGAAAGATTCTACAACTTGCATGATAAACTGGCAAAAAAAATCTCTTCAGTCTTAGCATACTTATTAATTAAATATATTTTCAGACTATGTATTAATTAAATCTATTTTCCGATAATAATTTACATAAGTAGTTCTCTAATTTCCTCATTTGCTAAACATTTTGCTATACTTACTTTTACGTATTGCATAATGCACTAGAGAAATGGTGATGTAAGATAGGTTCCATTCAATGCAATAGTAAAATTCTAGCTAAAGGTATAAGCAAGAAAAAGCAAATGTATGCAAAGTGGAAAGACAGAAGGTGTCTCTATTGGGATATATATGGGATATTCAATAAGAACTGTACTGGGAAAAAACTTAGCAATAATAGACTTTAGTAAAATTGTAAGACACAAACCCAACACAAAAAAAATAAGTATCAATTCTATACACCAATAGCAAAGTATCAAAAAAAGAAATCAAGAAAACAATCCTATTTATTTAGCTATAAAAAATAAAATATTTAAGGGGGTAAGTAAATGAAATTATACTATGGAGGTTCTTTGAAAAGTTAAAAATAGAACTTTTTTATTTCATCTTTCATTTATTTATTCAGTGACTTAATTATTTGGTTCATGGTCTCACTACACAGCTCAAACTCAAAGTGATCTTCCTGTCTTAGCTTCCCCAAGCACCGGGATTACAGGCATGCACCACAATGCACAATTTCAGGACTGGCACCGGTAGCCTGTTGCCCCAGTACCAGGGATCAAAGCTGGGTCCTTGCACTTACTACACAGGTGCTGAGACCACCAAGCTATCTACCCAGCCCAAAAATACAAATGTTGTAAAATATAGCAATTTTACTTTTGAGTACATATTCAAACTCACAGGGAAAAAAAGCTGTAGGCCAAGGAGCTATCCACACCTAAATTTTTATTTTAACATTACTCATATTAGCTAAGATATGGCACCAACTCAAGTGTTAAACTGATGAAGAAATAAAATGTGGTATGTACATATTAAGCAATATTTTTATCCATGAAAACTAACAAATTCTTATTATTTGGAACAATATGGACAAACTAGAAAGACATGATGTTAAATGAAATAAGCCAGACAGAGGAAGACAACATCACATACCTCACTTATATGTGGAATCTAAGAAAGTTAAACCCACAGAAACACATATAAAGGCTTATGAGGGTCTGAAATAAAAGGGTACAAAATTCCTTTTGAGTAATGTCTAGGAATATATTTTACTATATAGCATCCAAAGTCAAAAATCTATGCTATGTTTGAAAATAAGCAGTGAAGACAATTTTAATCTTAACCCTTCAAAGTAGCAATGTGTGTGTGAAGCGATAAACATGTTAATTGGTGACTTGATTTAATCATTTCACAAGGACTATAAATCTCAAAAATTCATACTAAACATCATAAATACATAGAATAAAAAATAAAAATAGCCATTACTATGACTCTTAAAGCACAAATTCTAATGAGCAAATTTATATAAGTGAAAGAACGGAAATAAACAATAGGATGATAGTAGAAAGGAAAAACTGCCATTACAATTTTCTTCATTATAGCCAAATAAGAATTTTAGGCAAAATGCAACTAAAAGAATGTCTAAGGCTGAGCTGAGCAGAGAGGTCAGTGGTCTACTAAGCACCTGCCTGGCAAGTGCAAGGACCCAGTTTTAAGTCTTTGGCACCACACGCCGTGCCAGTCCCGTAAAACCAGGCATTGTGGCACATGCCCATAATACCAGAGCTGGGAAAGCTGAGATGGAGGATCACTATAAATCTATGCTGCATAACAAGACACTGTAAATAAATAAGTAAATATTTAAATATATAAATACATATTTTAAAAAATATTATTTAAGGTTATACTTTCAGGAATCATTCTACAATGAGTTACTAAAAGAAATTTTACATGAAAGTACTGAACTAATATTTGGAATATACATATTACAAGTTTATGATGTGAAAATCCATTATTTGTTGCCAACTTCTATAATCCATGCTATTCTGATATTAGTACAACTCATGGAGATAAGATGTAGGAGAAAATGGTTGAAGAAAAGGAAGAGGAATAGGAAAAAAAGAGGAAGCAAGATATGTCCTGCACAGGAACAAATTCCCTATTATGAATGTGATCATTATGTACACTTAAATGACACTAATAACTTAATGAACAAATAAAAATTACTTGTTTTGTTTTATTTCAAAAACATTACAAGAAGAAAAAGTAACACTGAGGGAGTTAATAGAACAGAAATTCAAAGACCTCTGAGAGTCCATTTTAATTTATTTCAAATGAAACTAGAGAATAAAAGCTAAGAATTAACTTTAAAACATACACTGGATCTGAAGAAGTAGCTAAGGACAAGAACCGGGGATTGAACTCAGTCCTTTGTACCTGCCAGGGAAGTGCTTATTCTACTGAGCCATCTGCCCTGCTCAATCCTCAATGCTTATCAATAACCAGTACTAATATTTCATTTAATGTACTTATAATAAAAAATATGATATTTTAATGAAGGAAATGGACTCCAGATCCATGAACATTTTCTAGATGGATGCTCTATTACTGGGAAAAACAAACAAATAACACCTCTTCAAATTAATATAAGGTAATAAATTTCTGAGGTTGAACAAAATAGATCAATGCTAAAGACCAAGATATTTTATTTGGAATTCTTGTGAAACACATCATAGTAAAGTGTGTTTCTACTATATTCTATCTTTTGTTTTGTGGAAAACATGTTATCTATGTAATACTCTCTTTAAAAAAAAAAAAAAGAAAAAAAATCAGGTTGTTATTCTTTCCTGTTTGAAAGCAGAGTTCATAAATATTTTAAAAGCATGATAAATAGTACAATTTATCTTTTGTTTTGTATTTTAGGGAAGGTTCTATAGGATGTTTAGGGTCTCACTACTAGATCAGACTCATAGTGATCTGCCCGTTTGCAGCTGGAATTACAGGTGTGCACCACCGTGCTCAGTCTCAATTGCAGTCTCAGAGAGCCCAAGGGACAGGGCTGGCACAGCAGGCCTAGGGATTGAAACCCTGGCCACTGTGCTTACCCTACAAATGATTTAATCCGTTGAGCTATTTGGCTGGCCTAATTTATCTTTAAAAGTGGAATCATATTGTTTCTTACCCTGTAGAAACAATTAAGACCTCATATTTTTTAATTCTAACATTATCACAAAATCTCACAACACTGCACTTCACAACACTGCACTACAGCATAAAATAGCAGTTCTTATTCACTTCCACATTGCCAATAAAGAGAATAACAGCAAATTTTTCATTTCAGACTTAAAGCAATTCAGTGTTTTAAAGTGTGTTCCTGTCTCAGTTACTTTTTTTGTGTCTGAGACAAAATATTTTATCATTTACAAATTCAGGGGAATGGGCCGGGGAGATGCCTCAGTAGAAGAAGTGCTTCCCTGGTAAGCGCAAGGGCCTGAGTTCAATCCCTGGTTCCGCAAAAGAAAAAAAAAAAAGATAAAATTCAGGAGGGATTTAGTTTGGCTTACATTTCTGCCCACAGTAGGCAGGATAGCATGACAGAGCAAAGGAATGGCTACTTATTTCACAGCAGCCCAGAAACAAGAGAAATAAGAGAAGAACCAGAAAGAAAAATATACCCTTCTAAGCCTGAGCCCCAGTGACTTACCTCTTGCAACCAGTACCCCCTCCTAACAGCAAGTCAGCTCTACTGCCCCCATAATCCAATAACCTTTCAAAAGCCCTTCCAATGAGCATATAAGGCTCATGTGGGAGTTCTAGGTAGAAGCAAATAAAAGTCTCTAAGACCATGGTCCAATTAAGCTAAAACTGGTATCATACATAACAAGACTTTTTGATAAAAATAGGTTGACAAGGTCCTTAAGCCAGGGCAACTACTTTAGAACACACTTCAGTAACTGCGATTACTCTGGATATATATCTAATTCCACACATTGGAACCCTCTTGGTTTGATATAGTTCATGACTATATTTGTTTGGCCAGCAATAAAACTGAAACAAAAAAGACATTTTATTTCATTTCATTATGCTGTTTAAAGACTGCACAATTATAAAAAGTAGTTATCTATGCACTCATCAAGTTGTAAGTAAAAATACTTAGCCAGCTTTATTTGTTCCAAAAGATTGCCCTCTATATTATTAACCAATTATGGAATACATTAAAACACAGCTTCATCTGAAACTCAGAGCCCTCTTCCAGGCAAGTGCTTATTCTATTGGGCTATTTCCCCAGCCCCAGAGTCCTCTTCCAAACTAACTGCAATTATTGGCAGATTTCGATTCCTTTTACTGTAGGATTAAAGTCCCCAACTTTCTTGGTGGGTGTCATTTGGAGAATGGTACTATCTCCTATAATCTGTTATGAAGTCATTACTCCCATGTCTCTTACACTTCAAATCTCTCCGACTTCCAAAGATATCTACAACCAGGGAGAAAATTCTCTCCTTTCACAGAAGTCAGGTGATTAAGGCAGGTTGGCCTACATACTCATTCTTCCTTAAAAGTATGTGGCATATAACATAATCAATTGAAAAATTAATGATCCATCATATTCATCATCTCCGGGAATTTTGTCTGGATGCTACCACACATTTCTGCATATCATATAATTCTTTGTTCTGCAGCTGCTAATCTCTTGTTAATGTACCCTACCTAGACACATTATCATTTTGTCTATTGTATATTTCAACTCTAAAACTTGAAATGTGGGGCACTAAGAGAGCATACTGTTAAGCAGCAGACAAAGAGCCTCTGTGAGAATTATCATCCATATGCTGGAATATAGCAACATGAGGACAAGTAGGTGGGAAGTGAGTCCCCTATACTCATGATGGATCTGACGTACGAATTAAAGACCACAGAGAGTGAAGAGAGAAACTTTAAAGAAGAAGACAGAGGCAGCTGGTGCTGCCTTCTGGCTGAGACAGAGTATACTGCATGAGCAGAGTAGCTCAAACCTGTGGACACATGGTAGCTACTGGTGACTCCAAAGGGCTCCAGAGAGATGCAACAGTGGAGGGAAGCAGTGGATGTGAAGGACTGCATTGGCTGGTAGTGAGGGATGGAAGTTCAGTCCTACATGAGAGAGTACTTGCTGGGAGCCATCTCGGAGAGCTGAACTTGGAATTCAGAGCAGCGTCCAGTTCCATCCTGTGGCACCCAGCTGGGCTCAGGCCCATGAAAGGTACACTGATGGCAGCAGGCAGAATGGGTATACAGGCCCAGGGA
>PVKA01021441.1:27042-38771 GCA_004027165.1 Ctenomys sociabilis | reverse complement strand
AAAGAAAAAGAGAAACAAGGAAGGAGTAGATCAGGAAGTTCTAGCAGTAGTTCCAGTAGCAATAGCAGAACTAGTAGTACCAGCAGTACTGTCTCTAGTTCTTCTTACAGTTCTAGCTCAGGTAGTAGTCACACTTCTTCTCGATCTTCTTCTCCTAAAAGAAAAAAGAGACATAGTAGGAGCAGATCTCCTGCAATTAAAGCTAGACGTAGCCGGAGTCGAAGCTACTCTCGCAGAATTAAAATAGAGAGCAATAGGGCTAGGGTGAAGATTAGAGACAGGAGGAGGTCTAATAGAAATAGCATTGAAAGAGAAAGACGACGAAATCGGAGTCCTTCCCGAGAGAGACGTAGAAGTAGAAGTCGCTCGAGGGATAGACGAACCAATCGTTCCAGTCGCAGTAGGAGTCGAGATAGACGTAAAATTGAGGATCAACGTGGAAATCTTAGTGGGAGCAGTCATAAGCATAAAGGTGAGGCTAAAGAACAAGAGAGGAAAAAGGAGAGGAGTCGAAGTGTAGATAAAGACAGGAAAAAGAAAGAGAGGGAGCGTGAACAGGATAAAAGAAAAGAGAAACAAAAAAGGGAGGAAAAAGATTTTAAGTTCAGTAGTCAGGATGATAGATTAAAGAGGAAAAGAGAAAGTGAAAGAACATTCTCTAGGAGTGGTTCTATATCTGTTAAAATCATAAGACACGATGCTAGACAAGATAGTAAGAAAAGTACTGCCAAAGATAGTAAAAAGCATTCAGGCTCTGATTCTAGTGGAAGGAGCAGTTCTGAATCTCCAGGAAGTAGCAAAGAAAAGAAGGCTAAGAAGCCTAAACATAGTCGATCGCGATCCATGGAGAAATCTCAAAGGTCTGGTAAGAAGGCAAGCCGCAAACACAAGTCTAAGTCCCGATCAAGGTAGTATACTTTTTAAAGTATTTTGTCTGATTTTTTTTTTTTAATTGAATTTATTCAAAGTTGAAAGTGTCCTTTCTCTCTCTCTTTAATAACAGTCAGTTTGGTACTTGATAAATGATCATAGTTTAAATAATGTTAGAAATCCTATATAATAGTATTTATTTAAAATTGCAGATTTTTAGTTTAAAATACATTTTTATTTTTAAATTTTGTCTTTTCCCTTTTTTTGCAGATCGACAACCCCTCCCCGTCGTAAGCACTGAGGAATGATGTGGCAAGAGTGCCATGATGTTTTAAAAAATTCCATGAGTTTTAAGGGCTTGTCTCATTATAGAGGCACATTGTGGCTGTAGGTGAAACCAGAATCTTTTTTTTTTTTTTTAATCTGTAAATAGGTGTACTTTTTCCAAATGCTGCTCCAAGTTACTTAATAGGATTTCTTTGTATTACACTTTTTTCAAAAAATAGTGCATAATAAGACTATAAACATGCCATTCTCTTTCAGCTGTAATGTTCTTAAACTTATTCTTGAATGTACTGTGATGTCAATAAAGCTCTTTAGTTCATTTTTGTTAAAACTCTTGCACCTTAATTTTATAATTTTAATCTAAGGAATATACTTTTCTAAAAAGGCAGCTGGAATTTTGTATAACAGGTTTTAAAGGTACGTCCTTCCACCTCCCCCAAAGAAAAATGGTTTTAACTTAAGTTTTAAAACAGTTTGTCAAAGTTTGTAAAATGTACCCATGGACTTGTCAAATTCTAACTTCTTTAAAGGGTGTGGAAGAGGGCCAGAAATAGGCCATTGGTTTTTCACTTGGAAGCATTTGATCACCTTTCAAAACTTCTTTCTTTGGGGATTTTCGATGTGTAAGATAAACGGTTCATGCTTGTAAAATGCAGTTGCTGGACTCAATTGAGCCAGTGCATCAGTGTAGGTAATTTATAATGACAAGTGGTGTTTGACACTAATAGTAAAGTCTGGACACTATACTTCACACCCACTTTATTTTACCCACTTCTGTTTTAGAGGTGTATTAAAACACCATGGGTTACTACAGAGGACTTAAAATTCAGTATATTTATATTTTTAAAAGTATAATGTGACCTCACAGTGGAGGAGTGCTGTGTTATGCAGGTTTGTCTGAATTACAGAACATTAAAATGGTCTGAGTTTGTCAGTTTCTAAAAAATTTGATCAGTGGGTGGTCCAATTTAAGCACTCACAGTTTGAGTTATGGGGCTCTCTAGGCATTGTAGCTTTAGCGCTCAGCTGCTATCAGGGTCCTGTCTTCATGGTTATGCACTTATGCAGTGATAGATCAGTCTCTCAAAACAAATGCTTTTATATTTTATTTAAAAAGCAGGTCAGGACACAGTTTTAAAGTATGCCTTCTTACCAGCAATAGTTCATTTTAAAAATAATGCCAGATTTTTGCCAAGATCAGTGTTTCCTCAAAATGAAGATAAAAATAGATTTGTATAGTGTGCTCTTGTACCTCTACATAAGGTTCATTTTATGCATTTATCTAAAGGAAGTAAACTGTGAATAAATGCATGTTTACCAAAATGGCTGTTTACAGTGCATTTAGTTCTGATATTTATAAAGTTGACATTTCACAGAATAATTTTAAGAGTTTGTTTCTAAACTGATGGTTTAGATCAGTCATACATGGAGATGAGAAAAATGTGCAATATTTTTTATGTAGGTGAGCTAACTGAAGTGTACCCAATTGAAGAATTATCTGATTATTTGTAATAGATAAGTTGTATAACATTTTCATATCTTAAAATGTTTTTTAGATTAATCTTCAAGTGAAATACTATTTTCAAAATAAAATTATACAGAAAAATTCTGCTGGCTATGATATACACATTTTTGGACAAAATATGAACTAGAGTTAAAAGTAGTATTTGACAGTTTTATCTACTCTGCCATGATTTGCAGGCTTCATATCAGTTAAATCTATAGATGGAAAAATGGCAATTGTGAATAGTAAATATCAATGTTATAATTAGATACTTGGGTTTTTCATATCTTGTGGAAAACTGAGAACATTCACTACTTCCTTGACTTAAGTGGTAAGGTTATGTGAAATAGAGCTTCCATAATTTAGATTGTGAATGCCAAAACATGTAACTTAGTTGTCAGTTTTTTCTAAAATGACACCACCAAGAAATTCATAGTTCTTTTGAGGTAATCATTGGTCTGGATTCAGTAAAATCTTATTTTCCTCAAGAGATTCTCTTGAAAAATATATCTAGTGTATTAATCATACTTGCTTTTGTGGTAGGGGGTAAGCCACACCATTAAGAGAATAAAATGTAATTTGGAAAAGGTAATTCTAAGATTTGTTTCAGACCCCCAAAATACAAAGATGAGTGTGGAATTTCAGCGTACTTGTTTTATGCCATTGTAAAATGAAATGTGTTCTTAGTTGGTAGTATCTATTTCTTAATAGTGTGACACACAAGAGGTAGATTTCTCCAGTCTGTTTTTAGTTCATTATCTTTATTTGCTCAAAGACAAGAAGTGTAATAATGGTAGATGAGTTCCCAAAAATTTCTTTAGAGATTTTTACATCAGAATTGTTTTAGTTCCAAAGGTACTATAATATTGCCTTATGCCACCTTCACATTCCAACTTTCTTTTCCTATATAAAGTGCATTTTAATTTATTGAAATTTCTCAAATGTAATATGTTTAATTTAGTGGAAGCAGGTAGATTTACTGGAATGCCCTGGCTCTACTAATTTGATGTGTTGGGAAGATCACTAAATTACTGAGTCTCAACTTCCAAGAAAGGAATTAAATGATCTCTAAGGTGTTTGGCACTTGCAGAACTTATGTTCCTTAGTTTTTGGTTTTTTTTTTTAACTAGGAATTATTACTTGCCAGGAAGGTGAAAGTTCTTAGTTTTAAATATCATTTGGTTGTCATCTGTGAAAAAATGAGCTTTCTAATATATATCATATTTGCCATAGCAAATTTGTGTCTGTATATAATGTATCTTGGCTCTTTTTTTCTCTCAACCCCCTCTTCCCTCCAACCCTTCCCTTCATTTACAAAAGCTTTGTTTCCATTTTTCCTTTTTTACTCCGCCCCTTTTCCCATTTGAACATTTTCTTTCCATTTCCCAATATCTGTTATGCATTTTGGTCCTTCTTTACACTTTTGGTTTCTCCCACCAGAAGTGCATTTTATTAGCCTTAACACACACACACACACACACGACATGAATTAAACTTGTAACATAAAAGTTTATTGGGTATCATCTTAAGAGTTTGCTTATAAACACATTGCTTCAATCTGCCCCAATCTGATTACGATAGTGCAAAACTTAATTACCAATTCATGTACTTTTTTTGAATAACAAAATTGATTTTTAAGAGATAAAAATCGTTAAAGCACGACCTTTTTATAAAAGTATAAAATTGTAAGTGGTAAATAGGTGTTACAAGTTTTCTAGCAAGACCAATTTGTAGACTATACCATGTTTATGGGTGGGACTGTAGAAGTAGTTTGGAAAATGTCTCTAACAGCCTATGTTAAGCCAACAACTTGAAAACTTAAGGATTATTGGAAAAGCTTCTTTAACGTTTGTAGTGAAAAATATAGTGAACCAGTTTTGTGTATATGGGCCAAGCTAGTTTTGAGAATTCAAAAAGCTTTTGCTTCCCATTAAAGGAAATCATTGGTTGTCTTTGTTCAACTAAAAATGTGAAGGCTCTGAAGTCCAGTGGGATGTGGTACAAAGAAATTACAGTATGTTTAAATAAAGGCCTTAATACTTTAATCAGATTTGGACTTTTTTTTTCCTTTGGATCTGTCACCCCAACAAATACATAACATGGGTTCTTGGGCTGGGGGGCTTTGGTCTAGTTTTGCTTTTGCCGAAATGGTCGTGTATGTAAGGGGCAGAGGTGGCTCTGAAGACCGAAAAATTTGCGCCCACTCTTGGGGGAAAGACCAGTATCAGGTTAGGAGACATGGGTGAAAGATTATTCCAGAGTAATGAAACATTACTAATTCAAAGAACCCTTTTCCTTTTTGATCCTGCCTGTTGAGAATAGAATATTTAATGTTGGAAATTTTTTATTCTTGCCCAAGGGAAGACATTTTATACATTTCGGGTAAGGTTGCCCAAACAGTGCTTACCGACCTCTGCAATATTAGCCTTCTTGCTGTCCAGGATATTAGGTCACTTGCAGAAGAGCTGAAAGTAGGCAATCTGATAGTTGAATGTCTTGAAAGAAACAGCTCTACCTTTGGAGAAATGCTTCCATTCTTTTGTAGTTTTAAGCTGTAAAGTCTTCTATGAGGATAAATACCCTTGCGGAGACATTAAGAATGAAGGGGTAAAGGCATAGAATAATGATTATGGTGTTAGAGGTCATGTAGAATTAGGCAGAAAAGAATATTTACAGCTTTAGAACATTTAATCGTTTGGTTACCGGAGATCCAATCATGAAAGTCGGCTGTAGAGGGCGCGAGTGAGTCTCGGAATCTTTCTGTTGAGGCTGGATAGCTAGAGGGACCGGAAATTGGGTGGGACCTTTTGCCGTGATGCGGGGAGGCCGACAGCTGAGCTGCTCCGGGAGTCACTTTTTCCGAACTCTTGGGTCCGGGTACCGGGCCCGACAAGCCGAGCGGCCTCGCTTAGCTTCGTGGGCGGGTGAGTGGCGCGCGAAAGGCCCTTTCCTGCAGCGGGGCGGCACGATCCTGGGGCCTGCCCACAGGGCTGGGCCGCGCTGGCACAACAGCGGTGGCGCAGTGCTGGGGTCCAGGACGCTGCCCCCGCCGAGACCCTGGGCGCGGCCTGCGGCCGGTCGGCCGGTCGGGGCGGGGAAGGCGCCAGCGGGGCTCCTGCGATTCGTGGCGTTGGCTCTTGTTTGCGCGTGTCTCGTTTTCTTTTTCCAGAAACAATTTACGGCAGCAGTGCTCCTTTTGATAGTTTATGCACAAGACCGTTGGGGGATGGTGAAGAAGATAACCAACTGCATGTAGCCCGCGTAGCGGCGATGTGTGGTAGGACAGGGGGACGGGCGCTGGAATTTTAGAAGGAATGATACTTTAAAAGTCTCTTTAAAATACAATATGAGAATAGAAGCCGGGCGTATGCCTGTACTCTCAGCACTCCGGAGGCTGCAGGATTGCTACGAGTTCGAGGCCAGCCTGGAGCTTATAATGAGACCCTGTGTCAGAAAACAAAAAATAAAACACAGTATTGGTATAGAACTAAGATCAAGTATAACAAGCCAAAAAACAAAACAACAGCCACCAAAACAAAACCACCACCACTCGAAGAGTCGAGTAAAAAGCCGGGCGTGGTGGCGCATGCTTGTAATCCCAGCACTCGGGAGGCTGAGGCAGGAGGATTGTTGTGAGTTCGAGACCAGCCTGAGCTACAAAGTGAGCTTAAGGCCAGCCTGAACTGCATAGTGAGACCCTGCCTCAAAAAAAGACAAAAAAAAAAAAAAAAAAAAAAAAAAAAAAAAAAAAAAAAAAAAAAAAAAAAAAAAAAGAGTCGAGTAGTTGGTACTCCCAGTGAAGAAATGTACAGCTAATAAAGGTTTGAATTCATTTCTATGTACATGGAAAAATGAGCAGGATATAGATTTATGAAAATAAGATAGAAGTCACCATATATTATAAACTTATAGATACAGATCTAGTTGAAGATACAAATTTTAGCAGTAAACTACAATGGAGCTGTTGGTTTTCTATCATTTTTATCATCCTTTATGTACTTTTTTTCCGTTTTGTAAATACATCTTTTATAATCACAAATTTAGAAAAAATAAATGTTAAAATCCCTAGAAGAAGGAGCTAATCTATATTTGCAACAAGGGAAACTTCTAATTGTCTTGAAGAAATTGGATCACATTAAAAGCAGTTGGAGAAACCGGAGGAGACAGCTGGAAAATTTGATTTTTGTTTTTTTTTTTTGCGGAACCGGGGATTGAACTCAGGTCTTTGAGCTTGTCAGGAAGTGCTTATTCCACTGAGCCATCTCCCCGGCCCCAAAATTTGACATTTGTGACAGACAGCAGTGTGTCTTCAAAGTTAAGTGTCTGAGTTCAATCCCCGGTTCCACCAAAAAAAAAAAAAAAAAAAAAAAATGTGCAGTTGGAAATTAGGCCCCGACGGCACCTTTTACATCATAACATGTTCGTGAAAAGCCACATTCTCCTCCTGAGACAGATCTTATCCCAAGGACAGTGGAAATTACTGAAGGAGCAATGTGATCAGGCCTCGAGGATGCTGCTGTGTAGAAAGAGGGCGGAGCCAGGCAGGGCTGGGATCCAAGCTAGTACCTGAAGATGGCTGCAGTAAAGCACCACGGTAGAAGTCTCCGCGGTTGGCTACCTGTATGATGCCTGTTAGGTGCTGAGTCAGTCAATTACAACTTCCCCCATTCCTTTAGAATCTCAAACGCCAGGGTTCATTAGAAAAGGAATTAGTAGCATTGTTTATTAATATAAACTCAAGGGAAGAATTCTTTTTTCTACAAATAGAAGAGGTCAGAGGAAAGTCAAGGTTGTTGCTGAGAGCAAGTATGAAAATCTCTGAGCCTTGGGTTCATAATATAGATGTTTATCCATGTATCTCTATATTTTTAAAATTATATATCATTTAAAGAATAAATTATATCTCATTAAGCCACCTAGATGAGATGATATTTGAAGTGAGTCTTAAAATGCAGACCAGATGATGTTGGTGAAAGATGGAATAACATGAGCAAAAGCTTAGAAGCAGAAACTTTTTAAAAAAAAGTTTACTAAAGAGTTTAAAAATGTGCAGACCACAATACAAAAGAGGAAATAAAATGTTCATTATGTTTAAAAGATGGATATTTGGGCCTGGGGATATAGCTCGGCAGTCAGCACCTGCCTGCAAGCGCAAGGTCCCAAGTTGGATCTCTGGTCCTGCATGGGGTGCCAGTCCTGGAACTGGGCGCGGTGGTGCATGCCTATAGCCTCACTGCTGGAGAGGCTGAGGGAGGAAGATCACTACAAGTCCGAACTGTGAACCGAGACCTTGTATCAACTAATAAAGATCTAAAAAATGGAGCCCAGGATATAGCTCAGCAGCATTAAGTGCCAGCCTAGCGAGCACAAGGTACTGTGTTCAATCCCTGATACAAAATAAAGATGGATACTTGACTTCACCTATGAGAAGATGCCCTAATGTACCATTTTCATTAATTGGATCAGCAAAGATATTTGCTTCATATGTGGATGGTATGACAAAACCAGGCACTAGACACTTATGTTAACCACTGGGTTGTAAATTGAAACAGTGGATATGGCTCAATGGCACAGTGCCTGCCTGGTGTGCTTAAATCCCTGAGTTTAATTCCTGGTCCAAAAGAAAAAACAACATGTGGTAAATTGGCTCCATATCTATGGGTAGCAATTACTAATTTATAGATGTGCATGTACTTACATAAATCTTTGGATTTTATCTATAGGTACTCTCAGACACATAGGAAATTAACTCAGTTGCATGCTTTTGGTAATGGTCAAAAAGGAGAAATAGCCTAAATGCTTATTAATTGAGAACTGTTTACATAAATTACGGTGTGACTAGCTACAGAGTTTGCCAAGGAAATATGTACACACATCAACAGTTTGTTGTATTAATCCCTGGAAGCAAACGGTCACCACTTTGAGTACCTCTTGTAATTGTATAGGCCAAAGGTAACTTGTATTAATCTCATAATGTCTCAGTAAATTTAGTATTAAAATACTTACAGAAGTTTTTATTTTCCTGATGCATACATTTCTTGGCAGACTGTATGTAATGAATTACTGTGAATCACTTAATTTCAAAAACCTCTCCCTCCTTCGATCCAGGGTATCAATCATTTTCTGTTTTTTTATGCCTTCACTTTATTGTTCTTTACACATTACATATACAACATATGTTTTATAAGTAAGAGTACTTTTCAAATTGTGTATGCCAATATTGTCTAGCTGAATCTAGACAATTTGTAAAGAAATTATTGTCATGCTGTTTTGGCATAGTGGTTCCCTCCTTCTCCCTCCAGCTCTCTATCCTTCATCTGCTTGTTTGTATTATTTGTCTTAGCTCATGCTGTAGTGTACATTGTTTGCATTAATTGAAGTTTCGAGGTTCCTGTACACAGCACATCTTTATTTCTCTCATTTCCTAGCCCCTCCTCATCCCTTACCTGTGTTCCCTGGGACCATGTCCCTTTGTGATAAAGATCTAACTTTCTTTGGAACTGTTGAAACGCTTTGCAGAAGGGCTGTACCATTTTACACTCCCACCAGCAATGTATAATTTCAATATTTTAAATTTTTTTAGTTTTTTTTGTTAGTGGTATTTAATTTATTTGTGTTCTTGCAGTGATGGGGATTTAACTTAGAGCGTCATGAATACTATGCAGGTGCTCTACTATGGAGCTATATCCCAGCCCTCATTTTAGTTATTTTGATAAGTATGTAGTACTCTCTCTCTCTCTCGCTCTCTTGCTCTTTTTTTTTTTTGGTGGAACTGGGGATTGAACTCAGGCCTTTGCACTTGCCAGGGAAGCACTTCTTCCACTGAGCCACCTCCCTGGCCCCCTTTTTTGTTTTTTTTGCAGAACCAGGGATTGAACTCAGGTCCTTGCACTTGCAAGGGAAGCACTTTTCTACTGAGTCATCTCCCCAGCCCTACAGGACTATCTCAGTGTAACTTTCACTTGTGTTACCCTAGTTCTTCTTAATATTGAATATCTTTTTATATATGTATTTGTATCTTAGAGGCCTTTTCAATGAAGTATCCATGCTTTTAAATAACCATTTTATAATTATTACATTCATTTTATAAATATATATATTATAAAAATGAGTTTTTTATTGTTTTTTTGAGTTTTTTATTGTTAAGCTTAAAAAGTGGCTTATATTCTGGACATAAATTCTTTTTTTAAAAGTGTATTTGGTTGTTACAAGGTCTCATTACGCAGCTCGGACTTACAGTTATCCTTCTGCTTTCAGCCTCCCTAGCATTGGGATTACAGGCATGCGCCTCTTGAAAAGAGGGTCCTTCCTCCCCACAGTCCTATGCTAGGACTCTGGCTGTCTCACCCTGGTACAGGGGCCATGGTTGGCACATTATGTAGTGCCGGGTATCAAACTGCTGTGCCTCCTCTTGCCTAAGCAGGTGCTTTACTTTGCTGAGCAAATTCACCTGTGGGTCCCTGTCAGACGTCTTTTGTAATTTTTTTCTGACAGACCATAAGTGTTTCTTTTGCTTACTAGAGATTTTATTTTTTATTAAATTTAAGTTTACTTCCTTTATGAATTGTGCTTTCGGTGTTATATAAACTCTGTACCTAACGGGACAATCATAAAGATTGTCCCGAGTATTTCTTCTAGGTTTTATAGTTTTGCACTTTGCCTTTAAATCATTAATTGAGGTTTAAGTTCATTTTTATGTAATGATTTTTTTTTGCCTGACTCAGGTCGGGTAAGGCAGGTGGAGGTGGGGAGCAAACCATGGTATCCTGCGGCTGACTGCATTTGCATGAGCAGGGGCTTAAACAACTAAGCTAATGGGTGGGCTCCCCTCATTTTATAAGACGTGAGATTTATGTTGAAGTTTTCCTTTTTGCCTATGAAGTCCATTTGTTTCAACACCATTCATTGAAAAGAGGGTCCCTTCTCTGTTGAATTGCTTTTTCAACATTTTAAAACAGTTAAGTATACTTGTGTTGTTCTAGTGTTGGATTCTTTTTGTTTCATTGATCCTCTTCCAATACCACACTACCTTGGTTGACTTTCTAGTAAGAATTAAAAGTGCATAGTGTCCTACCTCAGCCTTCCAGGTGCTGGAATCACTACCATGCCTGGACAGTTCTAATTACTTTCTTTCCATTCTGTATGCTTCTTGCTTCTTTTTCTTGCCTTTTTGCTCTTCATAAAACTTGTAGGACTGTTTCACTAAGAGTAGTGAGAATGAACTGACTTGGCTCGTCTCACCTATTAAGGAGGCTGAGGTGAGAAGATTGCAAGTGTAAGACCAGTTCTGGTAGCTTGGCAAGACTTTGTTTCAGAATTTTGAAAAAGGCCAAGAATTTAGCTCAGTGGCATCAGGTTTGCCATGCATGTGCAGAACTATGGGTTCAATCCCCAGTACTGTAAAACATAACAGTGCTGAGAATGGGCCTACCTATTTTGTTCCTAATTTTAGAAAAACCATGCTTAATCTTTCACCACAAAATTCTATTCAGGGAATAGTATTTCTGTAGCTGTTTTGTAAAATAATTGCCTATTTTTAGTTTGTTAAGAATTTTTAAATCACTAATGGGAGATGGGTTATGTGAGATGCTTTGTCTGCAAATATCCGTGTGATTGTGTGATTTTTCTTTTATCATTCATGTGGTTGACTGTATTGACCAATTTTCTAATATTGAACTAGTATTATGTGGCTGGAATGAATCCCATTTGGTTTTGCTTTATTATTTTTGTGTATTGAAAAATTGTATTTACTAATATTGATTGAGAATGTTTGTCTTAGTTACTCATTTCTCATTGTTGAGACAAATACCCGACACCCAAAATGAAGGAAGGAAAGGTTTCTTTAGCTCTCAGTTACTGGAGGTTTCAGTCCATATTCAGCTGGCTCCAAGGCAGAGAG
Organism: Ctenomys sociabilis; assembly: GCA_004027165.1. NCBI lineage: Eukaryota > Metazoa > Chordata > Mammalia > Rodentia > Ctenomyidae > Ctenomys > Ctenomys sociabilis. The sequence continues at coordinate 27,213 of PVKA01021441.1, read as the reverse complement.
GCACAAGGCAGAGAACAACCTTTCATGGCCACGGAAAAGAGTAACAGCACGAGGAGTGCTCAAGTGCAATGCAAATTACCTGCCCCGGGGCAGGTGCAGCTTCCACACCCACAGTAATCAATCACACACTCCAGAAGCTGCCCCAAGACTGCATGAGACTTTGGGGGGACA
>PVKA01021441.1:0-26942 GCA_004027165.1 Ctenomys sociabilis | reverse complement strand
TCTCTGCCAGTCAGGGCTGTATTTAGTTCCTGATATTAATCATTTAAATCTTTTTGTCAGTCTTTCTGGAGGTTTATCAGTTTTGTGGATCTTAGCTATGAATTAACTTTATTACTATTATTATTTTAAATATGTATCTTTTATTATATTTTTCTGCTGTTAGATTAAGACCAAGTAAAATGAGACTAGTGTTGATTAATTTTTTTTAAGTTGAGAAGGATTTATTTATTTATTTATTTATTTATTTATTTTGGTGGTGGCTCAGGCTACCTTAAGGGCAGGTGGCATGTGGAGCTGGGGATCAAACCATGGTATGCTACACCTGACTGTGTTTGCATAAGCAGGTGCTTAAACAACTGAGCTAATGGCAGGTCCTTAAGGGAGGAGGGCAAAAGCCTAGAGCACCCAGTATTCCCAGGCAGTCTCCCATCCAACTACTAACCCTGCTTAACTTCTGAGATCAGATGAGATTGGGCACGTTCAGGATGGTATGGCCATAAACTAGTGTTGATTAAAATTAGCTTCTTTTTGTATATATCAAGGCCAGTTAAGACTCCTCAGGGATTACTTTTGGGGCTATACACAGGGCCTCTTAGCTCTTACATAGTTTTGTTGTTGTTGTTCTATCAGTGCCATCTGCCAGGATAGATCATGATCTTGCTTGATTGATCATATGGTTTCCCTTGGAAGTGAAGACTTCCATTTCTGGTGACCCCTCTCTTGGCACATTATGCACTGGTTGACTCTTGTCCTCTAGGGTCTAACAGTCTCCCTGCTTAGGAGGTTGGGTTGCATTGGCGAGCAGAAGCACTAAAATGACACCCAGGATTTGGAAGCAGATTTATTTGATGTCAACAGGCACTGATTGGGATCATTCCCAGAATATCAGGCCCTGACCTCTGGTGGTGTAGGACTCATATTGGATAAGCAAGCAGGAAGTGCAGAGGCAGAATTGCATGTCAGTTGGACACTGGTTTATGCAATGTGCTCATAGCGATCAGCTGCTTCTATGGGACAGAACCAGCTGGAACTGGAATAGGAACTGTTACCTGGGTAGCTAAGAAACTGAAGTATACTGACTAGAGGGGGGCATTTTCTGATAGGGCAATTCCCTGAAATTATAGGGTCTTTTTAGATGAGCCCTCTCATGTCCTGGGCTCCTGTTGATCTTGGAGGTCCAGGACCGAATTACTGGCTGTCCCTTTAGTCCAGTTGTCCTTCTTTATCTTTGGTCTCTAATCTGTAGCAGTTTAAAACCTGGAGAGTCAGTTACACCAGTAGTGGAGTGAGAGCAGTTGGTGTAATTGTCATCTTATCTGAAATATGAAGATAGCCAGAGAGAACTGTCAATTTCTCTTACCAATTGTATTTGTCTTAGAAGTAAAATTACTATAGAGTATTACCAATTAAAGATTTGTACAGGGCATAGTTGAAATCAAGAGCAAACATAGCATTTGAGCATAATTATCATAACATTATATAAGACTATGTAGACAGGTAGGTTAGATTGAAATGAATACATATATTCTTTGTTTAATGACCTACTTGTTTATGATTTGAACTTAGGACCTGGTGCTCATATTTTTTTAAGAGAAAAAAATAAAGTTTCAAGGCAAGATAGTAGGAGGGTAACAGTGTTAAGGGTTAAGAATTGCTTTCTTTAAAGGATTACTCAGCTTTTTCCCCCTGTGGTGCTGCTTGGCCTGCAGGTCTGTGTAGGGTCACGGATTGGGTCTATATTACACAGGATAGGTTTTGTTAAGGTTATCAAGAATAAGGCCTACTTTAAGAGATACCAACTGAAGTTTAGAAGATGATGAGAGGGCAAAACCAATTATTATGCTAGGAAACACTTGGTAATACAGGACAAAAATAAGTACAACACACCTAAATACAGGATGATAGTTCATGTAACTAACAGAGATCATTTGTCAGATTGCATATGCCTATATTGAAGGGGATATGATAGTCTGTGCAGCATATGCACATGAACTACCAAAATATGGTGTAAAAGTTGGCCTAAAAGATTATGCTGCAGCATATTGTACTGCCCTGCTGCTGGCCCGCAGGCTTTTCAGTAGGCTTGGCATGGATAAGCTCTATGAAGGCCAGGTGGAGGTGACTGGAGATGAATACAATGTGGAAAGCACTGATGGCAAACGTGGTGCCTTCACCTGCTATTTGGATGCAGGCCCTGCCAGAACTACAACTGGCAATAAAGTTTTTGGAGCCCTAAAGGGTGCTGTGGATGGAGGCTTGTCTGTCCCTCACAGTACCAAACAGTTCCCTGGTTATGATTCTGAAAGCAAGGAGTTCAGTGCAGAAGTGCATCGGAAGCACACCCTGGGTCAGAATGTCGCAGACTATACGCGTTACCCAATGGAAGAAGATGAAGATGCTTACAAGGAACAGTTCTCTCAGTAAATCAAGGACAGTGTAACTCCAGACATGATGGGGGAGATGTATAAGAAAGCTCATGCTGCTATATGAGAGAATCCAGTCTATGAAAGAAGCCAAAGAGAGAAGTTAAAAAGAAGAGGTGGAATGTCCCAAAATGTTCCTTGCCCAGAAGAAAGGTCAGGAAGCTCAAAAGAAGGCAAGCATCCTCAGAGCTCAAGAGCGGGTTGCTGAGAGTTAAACCAAATTTCTATGAAGATTTTTCAGATAAAGACCAATAAACTTATTCACCACCACCAACAAAAAATTCAAGTGGTTACTCAGAGTACAAGATATAGGCACCTAATTGTCCAAACAATATTAGCACAAACTTTTCAGTGCACTAAGAGAAGTATAACTATCTACAATTTTTTATATAGTTTGGTATATCTTGTTTATAGAGCCTCAGTGTCTTTCTGGTACAGTACACCTTGTTTACACGGTACTATAATTTTTTCTGATTGCATTGTATAGTACAGTACTGTAGTTTTATGTACCATTTTACATTGCCATACTGCATTTAAGATTTATGCAAATACAGGCAAAATCCTCACATTGGAGTTTCCTTTGAGCACTTCTTTGTTCTGAGTGTTGTAATTTACATACTATGTATTGCTCTTCACTTAGTGACTGGTTCATTTGACAAGCTAATCATGGAGACTCTGTCCTTAAATGAGGAATGTCTTCGTGCAGTCAGAGAGGGATTGGGGCCCCAAGGACACAGCACAGAAGATGAAACTCAGATTGTGGCTGAAAGCCAATCTAGAGAGATCTCAGGTTTCTGGATAGAGTCAAAATAGCCATGCCGCTAAGCCTCTCAAGGATAAACCACACCTTAAGGTTATACTGTAATGCTAATTACACCACCTGGTCCAGATAGGCAAATGTTGCTTATGTGACCAGAACATTTGGGCCTGTGCTCCCTCCCCTCCAATTTTTGAATTCTTTTGTTCTTTCCATGTGCCCTTACAACATGACTTATTGTATTAATGTTAGGTAAGCAGACATACCTGTAATCCTGTAAGGTGATTGTAGTTTGACCCACATTGTGATTTTGTTGTAAAATTACCCTCAACCAAGAGCTTCAGTGGCAGTCCACATCAGCACCCCTCCTGTTTCTCAAAAGCTTTATATCAATAAACCTTTCCTACTTTGTGAGTGTGTGTGTGTGTGTGTTGCTGGGGATTGAATCCAGGCCCTTTATTAAGTTTGTGGTATCGAGCTGGGGAGATAGCTTGCCTGATAAGTGCAAGGACCTGAATTAAATTCCTGGTACTGCATGCTGTTCCTGCCTGGTGCTCTGTGCCGCCCCAAAACCAGGTACGGTGGTTCATGCCTGTAATTCCATCGCTGGGGAGGCTGAGACAGGAGGATCACTATTAGTCTGAACTGCATAGTGAGACCCTGTATTCAATAATTGTGTGTGTGTGTGTGTGTGTGTGTGTGGTACCAGGGATTGAACTCAGGACCCTGTGCTTGCCAGGCAGGCCCTTACTCTACTGAGCTATCTCCCCAGCCCTAATTTTTTTTTTTAAAGTTTGTAGCATGAGCTACATTGACAATTAAGGATATCTTTATTTTTATTTTTTTATTTATTTGGTACAAGGTCTCACTACGCAGCTCAGACTCATGGTAATCCTGCTGTTTTCAGTCTCTCTAGGGCTGGGATTACAGGTATGCCTCAACACACCCAGTCTTGTTGGCTGGCTCAGCTCAGGACCAGCGCAGCATGCCTAAGCAGGCACTTAGTCCACTGAGTTATCTCACTGGCCCTAAAGGACATCTTTAGATGTCTTGTAAGCTTAGGAAAAAGTTTTATTTTTTACAGATAGACTTGTTACTCAAAATATAATTGTAACGTATTTATACAATAACATTTAATCAAAGCCAGCAGATGTAGATCAAGATTTAAATAGGACCAAATTTAAAGACATGCCAATAATTTTGATCATGCTATATATTTAAGATGTAAATGTAATAAATGTTATAAAAAGACATACAGACTTTATTATTTTATACATAATATACTTATGTAGTCTTAACTATACATTTAACTTTAAAGCTTAGACTCAGCATATTTTGTTTTTTATGTGTATGTCTATCTCTAGTACTCCTTATGTAGGCCATGTCATAAGCTAATGTAATTGTTCATTTAACTAGTTATAAATTGATGATTGAAAATATTTTGTAAGTCAACATTTAAATAATCTATAAGTTTTAAAACTCAGTATCTTAAGTAAGCTAAAGTATAACAATGGAAAACATGTTATATTAATAAAATATAAGCACTTTGTTTTTCATCTAGTCATATAAGTTTAATCAAGAATACATTTATTATGAGTCCTTGCACTTGTCAATACATTTAACACCTTAAGAAAACCTTGTTGCTTTACACATAGAAAACGTTTATTATCTGAATTATAGCCAACTTAATTATAGATTATAATAATTCAGTATAGTTCTGATAAAAGCCAGAGAACACACCTATCTTTGGAAAAAGCCGAAGCAAATTGGTTCAGGCAGCTGTTTTTACAGCTTACAAAAGAGAGTTTTAGCTAGGAGTTCTCTCTAATGAACGAATGAATGAAAAATATATATCTTTAACAAAGAAAATACTCTTATATACAGAAAACAATAGACATTTATAAAACACATTTTTTAAATGCCATCCTTTAAAAAATTTATTTATTTGTTTGATACAGGGTCTTGCTACACAGCTCAGACTCATAGTGACCCTTTTGTCTCAGCCTTCCCAGCACTGGGATTATAGGCATGCACCACCACACCTGGTTCTGGGGCTGGTACTGCATACCTGGGGTTCTGGGCTTCGGAGCCAGCATTGCATGAGGTATTGGGGATCAAACTTGAGTCCTTGTGCTTGCCAGGCAGGCACTTTCAACTTCGAGTGATCTCCCCAGCCCTAAAATACTATCTTGATTGGCTAACAATCTGAATGAAAATAAGTTACCAACTTCAAATACATCTTTGTCTTTATTTTATTAACCAGTTTAAACTAGCTGTCTGTTAAGACATGTGAACAGTAAGTGTTTGGGCATCTATCTATAAGCCAACTCAAGACATACACATGAAAAGTTAACAGGTAGAAATGCACACATTACCTAAATATGAAAGCTTCAAAAAATCCAGGAATTTAGAAGGACAAAAATTTAAAGGGAAGATGAAATTGATAAAAAGCTCCCCTAACCCACTATATTGTGGACTGCTGGACTGTGATGGATTGTTTCACTAAGTTCAAGCACCTATAATAATTGAATGACAATAGAATATCCATCTTTGACAGTACTAAACAAAAAAAAGGGGATACAAAGGAAGAACCATCCTGTGTTTGTATAAACAGTACAGTTAGGATAAATATGCAGTACTTTTGCATAATTCTATGAGAAGAAAGATTTGCACTAATAGTGCAAATAGTGCATCTTTAGACAGGATATCCTGTCTGCTTCTTGTACTATGGATAACCACTAGGAAGATAGCAATGTAAAAAGTATTAATTATTGAAACTGTACTATAATTCAGCTTTTAAAAAAGATAGTATATAGCTACATTCTCTTTAATTCATTGATTAGAGGCCTTTGCTCTAATAGGATTTGTAAATAGAATATCATGTATGCACCTTGTACAAAAAAAACACTGTGAAAACAATATGCAATGTATTGTTGAATCTGTCCTACTAATTTGATTTGAAACTATCTCATTGCTAATTGTTCTTCAATAAAATAAAATTATAAAAAAAAAAAAAAGCTCCCCTAGGATGACAAACCTCCCATCCCAGGAAGACACAGGAGGATACTCTCTTTTGGAGCATCCTCTCAACAGAGGGCACTGGGGCCACTAACCAATTTATCAAATTGGACCAGATGACCTAGCAAGATAGCTAGTAAGGCACAGAGATGGGGAACTCACCACCTTGGAGAGATGGAAATCTACCATTACGAGTAGAAAACCTACACCCATGAGTCTGGCTGCCACAAGGAATGGATCAGCAGAGGAAGACAGATTCATCCTGTGTGGGTTCCCACTATCAACTGCTCTATGTTGAGAGTGAACAAACTCCTAAAAGAAGAGACAGTGGCCTGTAGAGGTTGGTACTGGCAAAGGCTGTCAGATGTAAGTGGGAAGCAAGGCTTTCCCCATGGGACTGTAAAGAACTCTAGCTCGTACGCTGATGGACTATTGCATTGGAGTCACAGGCTAGAGGCCTTCAGGTCCCAAACCTTCTTGTCATTTTATCTGTAGCATCATCTGTGCTGGAAGCCCTAATTCCTGGGGGAAGGGATAGAAAGTGCCTAATCCAGTGATGGCAAACCCTTTAGAGCTCTCTGTGATAGGAGTAGTCTACTGTGGCACACGTACCACAGGTTCACCACCTCTGCCCTAATCTGGTAGTCATTTTCTGTGCAAGGAACAGGAACTTTCTTTAGGGAAGAAGCATAAAGCTATCTAATAAAATTTTTTTAAAAACCCACAACACAAATTATATCTATGTAATAAATATAATCACAGTTAAATGGAGAGAAAAAGATAAATACTCCAATCTGGTACCTCCTGTCAATTTCAGTTTGCTAGATATAAAGTGCAGAGTTGATTTTGGTGGGATCTCCAATAAGAAGCAGTTAATTCTGTATAAATCCACAATTCTTTGTCCAGGAAACTGAAGGATGAAGTTACAGATAAAAGAAGGGAGTTGGGAGAATTTTTATTGGAAATTTTAAAAAGTTCATGGTGTATGCCCAACCACAAAGGGATCCTGGAAGCAGAATTGCCTTCAAATGGAATTTCTATTTTTAGTTTTTGAGGAATTTCCATGGTGGTTTTGCTAGTTTTCATTCTTGCCAACAATGTAGAAGGGTTTGTGTCTTGTCCCACTGCAAACCCCCAGCTTCAGCAACATTTGTTGTATTTTTTGAGTCCTTAATTATAGCAATTTTTACTGGACTAAGGTCAAATTTCAGTGTTTGCTTTAGCTTGCATTTCTTAATGGCTGGTAGTGTTCAACATTTTCTCATCTGTTTATTGGCCACTTGTACTTTTTCATTTGAGAAGTATATATTCATTTTAGTTGCCTATTTTTGATTAGATCTTTATTTTGGGGGCTTGAATTCTTTATGTGTTCTGAATATTAGTACTTTGTCCAAGGTATAGTTTGTAAAAATTTTCCCCGTTCTATAGGTTGTCTCTTTACTCTTTCTCTAACTACATACATATCAAACATTCCTACTGCATAATATTTTTCTCTACACATTTAATTTTTTTTCAGATGGCCAGCTCATTTGTACTTTGCAAAATAAACCATGGGTTTTCAAAGAATATGGAACCATGTGTATCAAATCCTGTAGGATGACCTTTTCCTCTTTGAATGGAATTAAAAGTTACTGGTAAGTTAGTTTATTGCTCTGGCAGATGTTTATATAATTATGTGCAAAGTAACTGAGTAGTACTTTTATTTTTAGTAAGCTGTCTTAGTATGTAATAGCTCATGTGTTTTGATTAAACTAGCTTTTACTTATTTAAATATTCTTAATTCATTGATTTTCTAACAATTTACATTTGGAAAATTTTAAGCCCATAGAAAAGTTGATAGAGTAATATAGCTGATAGTCATTCCACATCCTTCATCTAATTTCAGAGAAAGCCTTTATTTTTTAATCAGAGACCATATTACTAATATTTTAATCATAATATTCTTATGACAGAACACAGTAATGTAGTACTTAAAATTGTAAATATTCTGGATGCAGTATAACTATAAGGTGGGTAAATACATGCTAAGGAGTTAGACTAGATCAAATAATGTCTTTCTGCACCTGTATTTAATAAGCCTGTTTGTAACCTTGTGAAAAATATTCTGTAACATTAGAATGAGCTCTGCTTTTCATGTGTCTGCTCCTACTTAATACATGAGAACCTTCGGGATTGGATATGTCTGAAACTATTCTTTGTCAGCCAAACAACTACCACTGTGATCTTTTGTAAATTAGTGAGCTGGGCACAGTTGTGTACACTTGTAATCCCAGCTAGTTGGGAGGTTGTGGCAAAAAGATCAAGAATTCCTTAAAAGGTCAGCATTCTCTGGGTTCAATTCCCAGTACAGGAAGGGAAGCAAGGAGGGAGAGAAGGACAGAGCCAAGGAAAATATGAAGGAGAGAAAGAAGAAAGGAAGTTATTATAGATTAGTCCTTGTTTTGTTTTTGTCTTGGGAATTGAACTCGGGACCTTGTGCTTGCTACCCAGATGCCGTGTTACTGAGCTATAACCCCAGCTCTAAGTCCTTGGTTATTGAGATTTTTTTTTTAAAAATTCCTTTATTTATTACAGTGTCTCGCTACACATCACGGATTCTTTTTTCGCGGGGGTGGGGGGTGAGCTCAGCCGGCCCTGCGGGGAGGGGCTGGCATGGCATGTGGTGCTGGGGCTCGAACCGCGGTCCCTGAGAGGTGCTCTAGACCGCTGAGCTATCTTGCCAGCCCTGGTTATTGAGATTTGTAGTAAGAATGGAAAAGACATTGATATTTCTAAAATAACGTTAAAGGAAAGTTACATTTTTATTTATTTATTTATTTTGCAGTATTGTGAATTAAACCTAGGGCCTTCATACTGACCTACATTCTGCATCCCCCCCTTTTATAAAATTTTAAGAGAATATCTCCCTAAATTGTTAAGTTGCCCAAGGTGGCCTCAGACTTGTAATCCTCCTGCTTTCTGAAGTGTTAGGATTGTTACAAGAGCCAACATACCTGGTTAAATCTTAAAAGAAAAAACAGTAGTGAATATACAATGTACTTTTCATATGTAACTGAGAAATGCAATATAACTTTAAATGGTAGTTTTCCTATAGACTTTTTTTTTTTTTTTTTTGACAATGTCTTCTGAACACTGGCTATGTTCCAGGAACTCTACTAGTTCCTAGGAACAAATGGTCATCAAGACAATCCATGTCTTTCCTACACATTACTTAGTAAACAGGCAGAAGTGACCAAATAGTCATGCAAGCACAAGAGGAAATACAAAGTTGTGTAGGAGTTAAAAAGGGGGGCTGTGACCCCTCTGACAAGGATGAAGGAAGAGTTTGTAGATAACAGGCATTTCATTCAAACTATGACCTAAAGGGTGAGATAGCATGAATTAGGTACTTAGAGGATGAGAGAGCTGGGGAATAGAAGAATGTTCCTGAACATCTACATAGTGCCTACAAAAGAGCAAGCATGAGCAGTTTGAAGAACTGAAAGAAGGCCTGGGTGTCTAGTATGGGGAGCATGAGGCCAGGATGGACAAGTGAGTCTGGAGATTGGTGGAGTTGGGGACTAAATAATTCTGAGCTTTATAAGCCATGCAAAGGACTTTAGTCTTTATTATTAACACTAGATATGATCCAGAAGGCCAAGTTTTATAAACATTGTTTTTAGTTATAACTTACTTTAAAAGCAACTTGATTTTGTTTGAACAATGTGATTACAGCAAAGCCTATTTTTTATTAATAGCATGAACCTTGAACAATTATGTACCTAGGAGCTAATAACTTATAAATTGGATATTTTTGTGTACCATATATGCTGTGTTACATTTTTAGAAACTTCAATATTTGTGTACTCTTTGTTTCCTTAGGCTGCCTTGGACACGGTGGTACAGTACTTCACGCACCACGGTTGACAGCAGTGAGGTCAGAGCCTTCCTGGCCCTGGCTCACAAATGGTGGGATGAGGAGGGTGCTTATGCACCTCTTCATTCTATGAATGACCTGAGGGTGCCATTTATTAGGTAACATTCCAGTGGCTCTTTTATTTTTATTTATTTATTTTTTTGGTGGAACCGGTGATTGAACTCAGAACTCAGGCCCTTGTGCTTGCCAGGGAAGTACTTATTCCACTGAGCTATCTCCCTGGCCCCTCCAATAGTTCTTTATAGAACTCATTCTCTTTGTTTATACTTAGGTTCAAAATGCTGCATTTTAAGTTTTCTGTGGAAATTAGGGAAGATCTCTTCTGTGTTCACTGTTTGAAATGAATAATATTTATTAAGATTACCAAGTGTCTAGGCTGCTTTCATAACATAGCTTGAAACATTGTTGGGCATTTCAGGTTAATTAGAACTAAATTCTCATGAAGTAAACTAAGGCTCTATGTTATCAAGGCCATGTGTACATATTTACCTCCTATAGCTCCACTGGCCTCTAGGCAACTCAGATAAAAATTCTGTACCACTGAGACAGTTGGTTCAACAAGTATTTTTTGAGAGCTCATCTTGTAAAGGGCTCTGGGGCAAGACTCTGAAAGCTACTAAGATGAATGGTATGGTCTCTCTATTGTCTAAGTCAGATAAGGACAAGAGTTCATTAGGACTTGCATTTAAGAAAATATTCTGTACATTTATGTATTCACCAAACATTTCAGAGTAGCTGATATGGAAAAGCCACTGTAATTGACACAGAATGTCATGCTCAAATCCTACTCTTTTTTTTTTTTTTTTTTTTTTTTTCAGGTAGAAATCATCTTTCTTTTGATTGAGTTAGTGAATTCACAGTTTCCTTTCTTGGCTGCTATGCTGGTAATAATTAGCAACATGACATCTGACCAGCCTGAGAGCCAGTATAAATACAAAGCCCAAACCAGGGCTCTCACAACAGTAAAACAAAAACTGCAAAAACTAGCCTTTCCTTTCATACAGAAAGGGGCAGGAATTGGAGGGTCCAAATCCTCACTTTCCAGACTGGAAAACCAAGTTCAAGGTTAATGGAAACAAAATTATACAAGGAATGAAGTCTGGGACCCTGCACACAAGGGTATAGCAGTCCTGACCACCTGGCCTCTTCTATGAGGAAATGACCCCACAGGAGCATTTTAGAAGCAAGATGTTGCTGCTTCTATTTAATTTCCCAAGAGGTATAAAAGCTATGAAAAGGAATATTACAGATCAGAAGAAATCAACTTGCTTATGAGAAACATTCCTGGATAACTATTTTCAATTACTGAGAACATCCAGTACATTATTTCAGAGTGGCAAAATTCAGGACAGTCTGAGAGAAATTAAAAGTGGCAGCTACACTGGCTGACAGATTTATGCAGGACACTGACACACGGACACATACCCACATCCACACCCACCCACACCCTTTTGCTTTCCTTTGCAGCGTACCTATCAAAGGGCCAAGACCCTGATCATCAAAATAAATTATTTTATACATTACAGTGCACAGACCAAGACAGGGAAAGAATTTCTTGGAGAACAATGAAATGAAAGGGCATTGTGCTAAAGGTCCATGTCACTTTGGAATGGGAGGACAGAAGCCAGCACAGTGACCTGCATTAAATGGATACTGACTCTTCTTTGGTGGCAGTGGCTTCAGTTGGAGCCATTTCCTCTGCACGTTCTAATGGCTTTTCTTCTGCCTTCTCCTCTTCATTTTCTTGGGGTATAGGTCTGGGTATTTCTGCATGCATTCCTGCATGGCCTGAAACTTGTCTACACAGTCTGAACTCTTGATGTCCTCTGTGCTATAGTGGAAGCAGGAAAAGGCTGACTTAAACTGTTCTCCACAGGGGTCGCTGGCCATTCCCCCCAGGCATGGGCAGTTCCAGTTAATTTCTCCACTTGGCAGTATCAACCCATGTTCCTCCTATGGGTCGTTGGCATCATCGGCCACCAGCTCTGCACTGCTAGGGGTCTTGTGGTCTTCTTTGGTCACAAATATCTGGTCTTTCCTTCCTGCCAGCAGTACAACATGGCACCAGCGATGCAACCCCCTATGCGAGACCTAGCGTTCCTCACTCCCACAGGCAGACTCAGCTCTGTGCATCGCTCTCAAATCCTACTCTTAAGGAAGTTTCTGATTGGGTTTTGTTGGTTCATGCAGAATCAGTAGAAAAAAGAAGAAATATTGACTTTTTTTAGTGTCACTGCATTTTTGGATTACTGAAACACTATCTCAGTTACAATTCTCTTGTTTCTGGGAAAAAATATCTGACACTCAAAATTAAGGAAGGAAAGGTTTATTTCGCTCACAGTTCCTGGAGGTTTCAGTCCATACTTAGCTGGCTCCAAGGCAGAGTGGCATGTGGCAGAGGGCAACAGTTCATGGCAGCAGAAAACAGAAAAACAGCAAGAGCAAAAAGGAACAGTGACAGCAGCAGTGGTAGCAGAGGCAAGCCTCTCTCCCTTCCTTAAATTGCATTCAGTCTATCTACCCCAGGACAGAGGTAGCATTTATACCCATAATCCCAGCATTGGATTATGATTTAATCACAAAGTCTAGATGTCCACCTCAATGACTTCATGAGGCTTTAGGGGATATGTAGAGAAACTATAACATTCCGCCTCTAGTCTCCCAAAGACTTGTACATCCCTTTATGAAAAATGCATTTCAGTCTTATCTTTGAGAGTCACTAAAGTCTGAATGGTTTCAGCATTGCTGAAAAGTCCAAGTCCCAAGTCTTTAAGATCTAAGGCAGACTTACCTGTGAGCCCCTGTACAAATGAAAAAAAAAAAAAACTTCCAACATTTAATTGCACAAGATAAACATTACCATTCCAAAAGATACAATCAGCAGGATACAAAGCATTGGGACCAGAGCAAGTCCAGAATACAGCAGGTCAAATGTTAAGTCCTGTACTTCCATGTGGAATATCAGAAGCAAACTGTGACAAATTGTGAGCTCCAAAGGCCTTATGTGGCTCCACCCCTATGGCACTTTGGAGGTAGTTCCATGGCTTCTCTCTTAGGCCTGCCTACTTTGCTCCTTTTGTGTAGTTTTTCATAGATGATCCCTGTTCCTGGCTTTTCCTCCACTGCACTTTAGGCTTCTCACTTATAGCTTCACATAGGGGCACACTGCCTGGCCTCCAGGCCTTCTGAAATCTAGTTGTATGCTTTCTTAACCTCAGAACTCCTGTATTTTGCAGGTGCCTAAAACCAATGCCACATGCAGCTGCCAGCTGGAGCAGTAGCCAGGCTTTCTTCTCCCTTGGCTGTAGGCATCAAGTGCCTGTGTCGCTGAGCACTCTGACCCTGATTTTGAAAACAGATTCTCTATAACACTGCTATTCTGGAACATGGTGTTCTGCGGCTTTCTCCTCAAAGCAGTCCTTTACTTTTGCAGTTTTGAGGTTGCAAAGGGTGTAGAGTTGTTGCTTCTTGTGGTGCCCTCAGGCCATCTTTTGTATTCTCCTGTCCCTCCTCAGCAGTGGAGATCTCTGCTCTATCTTTGCAGTCAGGGCCTTATCAGAACTTCCTTTCTGGCCAAACTCACATATTAAGTCACCATTCTGGGCTCTTTGCTCTTGATTCTCAACAAAAATCTAGCTAAAAAGTCCCCTACAATAGCCGTGCTAGTGCCTCAACATTTGACTGCGTCAGTCGACTGTGTTTAATCTGAGTCTCAGGCAGTTTCTGGACATCAGCAAAATGCAGACAAGCTTTCTGCCAATCTGTAACACATCTGGAGTCCAATAACAGAAGAAACCTCCCCGGCCTTTACAGGCAGGATTTCTGTCAGCATTCTTATCTCCTGAGCTCTGACCAAAATCTCCCTTACATAACAGCTGAAGGCATTCCAGTCTTTTCTTTTAGGCAGCATCCCTGAACTTTTCTATCTCTTCCCATAAGCCCTTCCCAAAGGCTCTTAAACCACATAGTCAGGTATAGTCCCAACAATGGTACCACTCCAGGTACCAAATTTCCTAATTCTGTCTCAGTTACTTTTCCCTCATTGCTGGGACAAAATTCCTGACACCCAAAATTAAGGAAGGAAAGGTTTATTTAGCTCACAGTTACTGGAGGTTTCAGTCCATATGCAGCTGGCTCCAAAGCAGAGGGCAGCAGTTCATGGTGGTGGAAGACAGTGAAACAGCAAGAGCAGAGGCAGCAGCAGTAACAGAGGCAGAGAGCAAGCTTCTCTTCCATCCTTATACTGCATGTAGGCTGTCCATCCCAGACTGGGTATAGCACTCCACGCACGTCCCAGCAGCACTCACACCCATAATCCCAAGATTGGATTGTGAATTAACCACAAACTCTAGAAGTCTACTCCATGGCTGCAGGAGGCTTGGGGGGGGGGGACAACTAGGCACAAACCATATTATTAAGGGAAAAGCAGGAATGTTGTTTTTTTAGGTTAGACAACTGTTTGTCAAAGTACATACCCTGGATCAGCAAAATCAATTATCAACCTGAGAATCATCAGAAATGCACATTCTCAGATTCCACCTATAAGATCAGCAGTTAGTGTTCTGCAACCTTTCAGGTGATTTTGATCAGTTTGAGAACTTCATTTGAACTACTATGCTATATGTGTTTAGACAGAACATAAAATGGACCAATAGGGCAGTGCAAGTATGGCATTTATTAAAAAAATTTTTTTAAAAAATCAGTACTTTAAATAGTGATTGACATTTCATCAAAATTGTGTACTTGTATAATTTTTGGTTGATAAAATTAGTTGTTTATTTTTATATTTAATTTTTTTTGAAGAGACAGTCTTTTGAAAACAGTTGCTAATCACCATCCTGGAAAACCTTTGTTTGGGATGAAGATTCTCGACGTTGGCTGTGGTGGTGGACTATTAACTGAAGTAAGTGGTGGACAGCACTTTTGCCATTAACTGGGAAAACTATTTGAGAAGTACACTTGTATTTCACTTACCATTTTGACAAATAATATTATTTTAAATGATTAATGTTGATTTAAATATTTTTGTGATTATAATCTGTTATACATATCATGCATGTCTTTAAAACTAAAATATTTCTTAAGAATTTATCTTAAAAAGTAAAATTTTCAAGCTGGGAGGGTACATACCAAAAATTCCAGCCCTCTGGGAAGCTGAGGCAGGAGCATCCCAAATCTGCCCAGCCCAGGCAATTTGGCAAATTAGCATGACTGTATCTCAAAATTTTAAAAAGAAATGCTGGAGACATAGCTCAGTAGGAATGCTTGGGGTCTAGATAGATAGATAGATAGATAGATAGATAGATAGATAGATAGATAGATAGATAGATAGATGGGAAAATTGTGCTAAAGATTTTCTTTTTAAAAAATATGTTCTTTTCTGAAAAAAAAAAAAAAAAAACATTTATTTACTTCTTTATTTGGTACAGGGTCTCACTTTGCCACTCAGACTCATAGTGATCTTCTTGTTTCAGCCTTCCCAGTGCTGGGATTACAGTTGTGCATCTCCACACCCAGTTTTGGTAGCTGGCAGGGTGCACTTGGGGCTCTGGGGCTGGCACAGCATCCGGTACCCACATTCTTGTGCTTGCCAGGCAGGCGCTTGGACTGCTGAGCTACCTCCCCAGCCCCTAAAGATTTTCTTAAAAATAGGACTTAGGTCATTCAGATGACCAAGATCAGTTGAACTTTTCTGTCATGAGAAATTAGAGAGTTCCCATTGTTTGTTACAATAATAGGCTGTTGTTTTGATTTTAATTTGTAAAATGTAACAGAATTTTGTCTACTAATGGGCTCCTTCTTTCTTAAGTGTGTAGAGTACTTGCAAGAGTAATCATTCTTCTGTGAAGAATATTTGTGTCAGTTCATAGTTAATTTTGTGCCTTGCAGTTTTATTTTATATTTTCTGTCAGCACAGAAACTTCCTTTTACAATGCTGTATCACAGTTTGATCTTTGAAAGATATTCAAGCAACACCAGGGAAATACAGAAATGTGGATTTCAAGCTGAGTGTGGTGATACACACATGTAATCCAAGCACTCCAGGAAGCTAAGGCTCAAGGCTTGCAGGTTTCAGCCCAACCTGGGCCACTTAGTGATTTAGTGAGACCCTAGCTCCAGGAAAAGTTTAGGAGGCTAGAGATGTAGCTTAGTGGGAAGGCCCTGGGTTCATTCCCCAGAACCTAAAAATAAAACAAAACAAAACAAAAGATGCAGTGGGAGGTGATGCTGTCAAGGTCTAAAGCTCAGCCCTGCTCACAGTGAGGCTCTCAGAGGCCTTGGCTGCACAGCAACATCGCTAAAGCACAGAGAGTGTGTTCTTCACCTCACAGTGGGCTAGTTTCTTTTGACATGAATTGAAAAGTTTCAGGAAACCTAAAAGATGCATGTGACCATTAATCTTGATGTCAGCTTTGTGTAGTAGGCAATAGAGAAGTGCCTAGCAGATTTGTAAAGGGTACTCTGGTCCTGTCTAGGTGGCCTCTGGCAGCGTGGTCTTGGGTGCTATGTGTGATCCCTTGCCCATTCCTCCCCAGTACTGTCCCTCTGTTGGCTCCATGGTGACTGTGAGCTGAGCAGCTTTGGTCTGCTATTCCCTTCCACCTTGTTACTCCTGCCTTAGAGCCCCTTGACTATGGACTGAATCCCCCAAAACTGTGAACTAGGTTAAACCTTTCCTCTTTTTAAATTGTGCCTACTGGGTATTGTGTCTAACGATGGGAAAGCTAATCCCTTGTGAAAATGCATCCCTTAGATCAAGAACATGTGTGTAAATTATAAATGAAAAGAAAAAAAATTTCTGGTTAGTCACAGAAAAAAAACTATTGAAGACAATTGTTCATTAGAATGATAGAATGATTATGTTTCAGAAATGATAGCTATTTTTACATGGCGTGTTACATTTGGTGCATTCCAAATGTGTTAATACTGTACTAGAAGCAAGTAAACATAGATTTTTGTTTTCTTGATTATTATTCTTACTTTTAAGGTTTTCTTTTATAGAAAATTTCCAAAGTCTACAAATTAGAGAAAATGGTATATGAACCCATATACCCATAAATTTTAAATGTATACAGATTAAAGAAAATGGTATGTGAACCCATATACCCATAAGTAATTTCCAAGAATTGTCATCACTTCATGGTTAATCTTTTTATTTTTGATAAGGTTTTATTACTTTTTTTTGGAACTAGGGATCAAACTCAGAAGGTAGGCACTTATGCCACTGAGCAGGGTTTTTATTACTAACCTGTCCTCCTTTCTTCCTGAAAGTGATGATTGTTTGTTTACCATTAGCCTCTAGGTCGTCTAGGGGCTTCAGTTTTTGGAATTGATCCTGTGGATGAAAACATTAAAACAGCACAGCACCATAAAGCATTTGATCCAGTCCTAGATAAAAAGATAGAGTATAGGGCATGTTCCCTGGAAGAGATTGTGCAAGAGACTGAAGAGACTTTTGATGCTGTTGTAGCTTCTGAAGTTGTTGAACATGTGGCGGATCTGGAAGCATTTATACAGTGCTGCTGTCAAGCATTAAAAGTAAGATTTATGGAGTTTGTTCTTCTTCTGACTGTGTGCATATATCCATAGCAAAAGATGTGTTCCATAATACTTTAGCAGTCTAGAGGCAAAGTGTAGGAGAGAAGGAGCAGAAAGGCAGGATTAGGGGACATCTGCTGGAGATTATGCCTGCCCCTCCGACTAACCTCAGCAGCAGGATTTTTCAGTGTCCTTTTGATGTTATCCTTGAAAAATATTGGTGTGAAGCATTTGGAAACAATACATTTATAGTGATATTTCCCCACTTCAGTCTGAATTAAATATTAAACATTGTATGACAATTATCAAGCAGTAGCCTTCACTTAATACTTCAAAATCAGTAGAAACAATCATTAGCATAAATATACTTACACAGCATAAAGTTCCTTTGTATATGAGTTTTCATCCTAGGAGAGAGTGACTTAATACATCTGATTTTGCCTATCATCCAGTGATAAGAAGAGGCAGGTGTTGTCATCACCTCTTCTGACATAGAAGGACTCAGGTTTTATGGGATGACAAGGATCACCTGGCACTTAGATGGGGCTTAAGGCCAAATCCTCCAACTCCATGCTTGATTATCCTTATTATTTATTATTGTTATAGAATTTGTCAGATTTAGTGCTCTAAATGTGTTTCTAAAGTTTCTTGCAATAAATATCCCTAAAGGCCTATTATTATTACTACATATAGACTGTTTGTATTTATTTATTTTTAAATGTATTTGGTACAGGGTCTCACGCAGCTCAGACGCATAGTGAGTGATCTTCCTCTTTTCAGCCTCCCCAGTACTAGGGTTACAGACATGCAGCTAGCATGGCACGTGGTGTCAGGGACTGAACCCTGATCCCTGCACTTGCCTAAGCAGGTGCTTATCCACTGAGCTGTCTCACAGGCTCTGTTTGTATGTTTAAAATGTTACACCCTACAGTCAAAAGCTAAAAGAATGAAATGATCAGCCAATGTCTAAATAGAGCTTTTTTAAAAATGCCTCAATACTTTTATTTTTAAGTAATCTCGGATTTACAGAGACAGTACAGTGTCACCTTCCCTTGCTTTCCTCTAACGTTAACAGCTTACATAAGGGTAAGAACTAAGATGAGCAAGTAAGACCAAGGCCACAGAAGGGAAGGAGGCCCTGCCTGTTGGGGGCTGGCCCCACCCTCACAAACCAGAAGGGCTTGCTGGTTGCAGGTCAGTGCCCCAGAACCTTGCTCTGCTCACTGTGGTGCTACCCCTGAGCATGCAGTTCTCAGAGCCATGGTTGTTGATTATACTTCTTAATGCCCTGCAGAGCATATGAAATTACATTAGTTTTCTACTAATGCCATTTTGCCATATGGGATTCAGTCCAGATTCCAGCATCCGTTGCCATGTGTCCTTAGTCATCGTCTGTGATGGTTTTTTGGTGCTACTTCTAAAAGCTTATTTCCTGTTGTCCAAGTAAAATGCCTAAAGTATTGATTTCTGTGTTGTGTGTCAGTATGTGCATGTGAATTGAAATTCTCTGACACATGTGAGGAATTCTGGCATTTTGTGCTTTAAAACTGAGTTTTGCTTTAAGGGAGACCCTGTATCTTAAAAAAATAAACATTGCTTATCTCTAATTCTTTAATGCACAATTATATTGAACACAGACTAGTTAAGTGATCAGTTTTAAAGGTGATTCTCAATAAGGTATTCTAGAATACTGTACCAGAGTTTAAAAAAAAGACAATGTATGATGATATAGTTTATAGTATTTCAGTTTTTAATTTAAGTGCACACGCCAGTATTTCAGGGCTCTTCACCTTTTTTACTTTTGCTTTGGGGTGGTGTTTGAAATATGTTCTCTTTCTGTCTACCCCAGTATATGTAGAAAGAGTAATATAATTGTTTGGAGGGAAACTTTGGCATTGTATCCCTGTCACACTTACAAGAATATGTAAGAGAGTGAGGGAACACTGATGTCCTTTACATTTGTAAAAGTAAATGCAGGAATCGCTATAAATATAATCAGACTAGAACAAAAGCACAAACTGGACAGTTCCATTTTGAGTTTGCAGTCACCTAAGTGCTTATCTTGATCTCTTCCAGTATTTATACAAATGAAATCAAATAAAAAATTTCCACACCTTAATCATTGCAGTGCTCTGTGCTGCAGCAAATAAGTAAAAGAGAAAAAACCACATATGCGACATAGTAATCTATGATTTTAAGGGCTGTGAGCACTGATGTGCACGCTCAGTGAGTCTGTAGTGGATTACAATTAATAGTGGATTTCCCAAGGGGAGAAAAAACTATTCTGGCAATTCATGGTTTATTCATTCTTTTTTTTTTTTTTTTATTGCAGTACTGGGGATGAAACTTGGGGACCTTGTGCTTGTGAGGCAGGCACTTATGCTGCTGAGCTATCTCCCCCAGCCCAGTTTATTCATTCTTACGTACCTTAACTATACTTAAAGTGTTGGAAAGTAAGGGAAGAATAGGAGAAGCAAAGCCTTTATGTACCTGATACTCATAACTTTTCCAGTTTTACTTCTATATGTTTTTACATGTATATAATTTTACTTCTTTTTAGCCTGGTGGTTCTTTATTTATTACTACAATCAACAAAACACAACTGTCCTATGCCTTGGGGATTGTGTTTTCCGAGCAGATTGCAGGGATAGTACCAAAAGGTACTCATACATGGGAGAAGTTCGTGTCACCTGAAAAACTAGAGAGCATTCTGGAATCAAGTAAGTATGAATAATTTTTCAAAATTTAAGACTTAAAAAATATGACTTAACTTTAAGTGCATGTATAATTATTAATCACAAAACCTAGCACTTCGCTAATGGACCTCTGTCTTTGAGATGTTGATTTCATCTCTTCAACTAGGTCATATACATTTTGAAGTTGGAATTAAGTAGTATCTCTTCTGTCTCACTTGTGGCACCAAAGCTAAGGTCAAGCTAATAATAGATGACAAATACATATCTTTTAGCTATTTAAGCCTCACTTATTAGAGGAAAAGATACAAGTATCTGTTATCTATATATCCTCAGTTCATCCTACTAAGCCCTGCATATATGAGCTTATCTTTCTTACTTTTCTTGATCCCTCTACACTCAGATGTATTTTGAAATTCCTTGCCACTTTTTATATGTATTTCATGTTACTTAGAACATGCATTATATTATGGTTTTCTAATAAGTTTTTGCCTTTATCTGGCCTGTAAGCTCCTTTAAGGCACAGTTTATTTCCTTTTTACATTTCCTACCTTGTTCTGCTTTACAATGATAAGCAGTCGATTTATGTCTTGCATTCTTGTCAAGTAATAGTGCTCTTTTTTTTAATTTATTTTTTATTTTTTATTGAGGTAGGGTCTTACCATACAGTTCAGTCTTGAATTCTCTGTGTAGCCCAGGCTGGCCTTGAACTAACAGCAATCCTCGTGCCTCAGCCTCCCAAGTGTTGAGATTACAAGCATGTGCTACAACACCTGGCTAAGTAATAGTGTCTTTGAATTCATTTATTTGCCATTTGGTATTCTTGTTTAGCACTTAAACTCATTATATTTCTCATGTTTTTGTTTATATAACAATAGTATGTCAAATTTTATTTTACCTGGAATATTATCAGTACATAGCAAACTAGTGTTCTGGTGATTTCTATAACTGCTGAAAATAATAAAAAAATATTTTAAGCATGATTTTTGAAGATAATCTTTTATTGACAGATGTTTTCTAATAACAGTTAACATTTACTGTTAAGAACTGTATTACTGTGCTTTATACACATAACTCTGCTAATTCCAACAACTGTACCACATATGTTCTGTTTTTGTGGGAAAAGAGATTCAGAAAGAGTAATTGTCTTGCCCAGGGTCATCCAGGTAGAGGTGTCAGAGTTGGGGTTTGAACCTTGGCAGTCTGCTTTAGCGTATATGTTCTAGTCTGTAGTAAATTATGATCTATGCATGGTAATGGAGAACTCTTGCCCATTCTATTATTATTATTATTGGCTGGCTCAGCCCACCCTGAGGATGTGGCTGGCACTTTAGACTGCTGAGCTATGTCACTGGCCCAACAATTATTTTTTAAATACAGAGTTGCAGGAGATTTTTGGTATTTGGAAAGTAAATATTTGTTAAGGTCTGCTCTCTGGTATTTTTTTCAGATGGTCTATCAGTTCAAACTGTGGCAGGAATGCTCTACAACCCCTTCTCAGGTCATTGGCATTGGAGTGAAAATACCAGCCTGAACTATGCAGCCCATGCCGTGAAGTCCGTGGCATCGGACCACTCCGGGCCTGCTGAGCTTGTTGCTAAGAAGGAAACAGAAGTGCCGCAGGCTGAGGCTCCCACCACCTCAGGTGTGCATGAAGAACTCAGGAAATGAACTATATCTGAAGGCTGAAGTAATATGGCTTGAAACTCTGATTCTTATATTTTAAAAAATACACAACTTGTCTTTTTAGAAATAATCATAAAGAAAAGGTTAATAAAAAAGTTAAATCCTTGAACAAAAATTTCTGTCATCTGGTAATTACTTTCTTCCTTCCTTTTTTTTTTTGCTGAAAAGTATAACATTCAATTTATTTTTTCTTTCTCACGAGGGTTTCCTTAAGTCCATTAAGACCCAGCTCCCCTTACATGGGCTTTGGTGGAGGTCATGGGGCAGCACCAGCAGGTCAAAATCGGAGTGAAGTTCGGTCCTCGTGGGCCTCACAAGATCGATTTCTGACCACTTTGCTGTGAATGGCACAATTCATGCAGGAATGCAGATTCACACACAGCTTGGGATGCACAGAACCGGTGAAGACACTCTCTTGGGAAATGTCGCTGATGGCGGCGGCCTCCACTATGTTCCAAATGACACTTAATGTCCTTATCCTTGGGTACGCACCTGGTGCAGTTCATGCAGTGAATTGGCTGCACATTGACTGTGGTCCTTTTTGGCATGACTGTTGTTCCTTCTTTTTTCCGTCATCTTGGAAAGGAAGACCCCCCAAAAAATTCCTTTTTCTTGTTTTTTTTGGCAGAACCAGGGATTGAACTCAGGTCCTTGTACTTGCCAGGCAAGTGCTTATTCTACTGAGCCATCTCCCCGGCCCTCTGCTAACTACTTTCAAGGGATTCTGTGGACAAAAAGTTTTATGAAGGTGTGTGTGATCTAAGTGTTCACATCTAGTTTCTTGTCTTTGTGAGAAAGCATGCTTCATTTTATCTTATGCATTATGTATATATGTTTGCAACATACGTTTACATACATATATCTGTTATTTATTTTAATTGAATAAAGAACCTGTAATAATGTTTCTCTATTTGATTTTAGTTAAAACTAGTTAAACTTTTTTTTGTATTTTATTTTACTTATTTTGTATTTTAGGGAAGGGCCTGCTTGCAGGTGCTTCAATATGCTGAACTATTAGCCAGCCCTCCAGTTAGGTTTTTAACTGATGAAAATCAAATGTAGTTTTGGAGTTTTTTGTTTTGTTTTTGTGGGGCTTTTCTGTGGGACTGGGGATTGAACTCGGGTCTTTGCGCTTGCCAGGAAAGCACTTATTCCACTGAGCCATCTTCCTGGCCCCCTGTTTTTGAGATACCATAAAGAAGTGAGAGTGTGTAGTTCATGCTGACCTTGAACTCACTATGTAGCCCAGGCTGGCTTCAACTGCATGGTGACCTACCTGCCTCAGCCTCCTGGGTGTTGCAGCTGCAGACATGTGCAACCACACCCAGCTTACATATTGTTTTATATTTACAAAGATAGTATTTTTTTTCCTTTAAATTTCATTTTGTTGGAAGTAAAATGGAATTTTGAATACATGCTAGTTTTGGATTCAAGCTTTAAAATCAAGAAGTTTATATTGAACATAATTTCCTAAAAGTGTATAGTGCCCTTTTTTTTTTTTTTAAGATAGATAGGACTTTTAAAACTTAAAGCTGGAGAGATAGCTCTGTGGCTTAAATGCCTGCTTGGCAAGTGTAAAGTCCTGAGTTTGATCCCTGGCACAAAAGATAATAAATTTAAAGATTCAATTATGAAATTTTTTCCAGTTAATATATTTATAACAAGAGGGTTGAGTTATATTGACTTTCCCCTCTTAAAATATGTGAGTCTTGCTTTTTCTCAAAATTCAGCACTATAAGGACACACACAGATGGTGTTTGCTGAATATGGTTATTTATATTAAAAGCATGTGGCACTTGTGAGGGGCCAGCCTTTCCGTTCCTGTGTTCTTTCATCACTTGGTGATGGCATTCTTTGGTCCGTGGCTGTGGAGTTGTGCTCCTCCGGCAGACATTGCCCACCCAGCCTAGCTTATCATTTCCTCTCAGTGGCATTTTCGGGTAGGAAACTCTCTCAAGTTATTTTTTTTCTCATTGCTGAGACAAAACACCCGGCACCCAAAATTAAGGAAGGAAAGGTTTCTTCAGCTCACAGTTTGTGGAGGTTTTAGTCTATCCTGGTACCCAGGCAGAGTGGCACATAGCAGAGGGCGGCAGTTCATAGCAATGGAAAACAGCAAAGAGCAAGTACCAACAGGGAGGAGCAGGAGCTGTGGCACCTAGCACGTCTCCCTTCCTTCCTTATGTTGTATTCAGGCTGTCCACCCCTGAGTATAGCACCCACACCCATAATCCCAGCCTTAGATCATGAATTAATCACAGATTCTAGAAGCCTGCCCCAGTGACCCTTTGCGGGGGTGCCACTAGACACAAACCATAACAGCTGAAGAATTAGGAAAGACATTTTAATGTCAGTTACTTGTGGCTAATGAAGGAGCTAAAAATGACAGCGTTACATTTTTTCTATCCGTTGGAACAAAAAACATTGATAGAAAGGACTAAGAAACATGTAATGCAACTGATTGAAAGGCAGTCTCCCAAACAAAATGCATCTATTTTAGAAGAACTCTCATTTTCAGGTATTGAATACATACACTGTTAATCATTGGTAATTGAGGATAGGTCAGCAATAACTTCCTGTGTTTTGGTTGACTTCCTATGGAATGAAGCAGTGAAAATATTATTCCTCTGTGTATAATCTCATTTGAAACTGTAGGTTGATTTCAACCAAATTTCTAAGGAAAAAGGCTGAAAGAGACATACAGTTTTAAAGAATGAGATGTAATTTTTAAAAAAAGACAAAAAATCCCCAACAGTGAATGTTTAATATCTTTCTATTTATTTATTTGGTACAGGGTCTTTCTCAGACTCATAGTGATCCTCCTGTCTCAGTCTCCCCCATGCTTGGATTACAGGCATGTGCCACCATGCCCAGTTTCAGTGACCACTGGCATGGCATGCGGTACCAAGGATCGAACTTGTGTCTTTGTGCTTGCCAGGCAGGTGCTAAGACCACTGAGCTATCTCCCCAGCCCATTAAATCTTTTAAAATGCATTGCTATAAAGGACACATTGATATTAACTTCCTCATTCTGAGCACACTTCGCCTCATGCTTACAGCTTTCTGACAGTTCTGGGAGTCCTCCTGGGTGAGTTTATTTAGTTTTGTTATTAGGAATCACTTGATATCCTGAATCAATTTAAGATGTTTACTTTTTATGGCTAATTGATTTAGTGAACAGCCAGAAGTCTCAGGGTGCTAAATCTGGTAAATAAGGTGAGTAAAGATACACTGTAACGTTTTTGTTTGATAGAAGCAATGTGTGACACAGTGTTGTCATGATGGAGAGTGAAACCATTTGCCCATTCTTTGGGCTGTTTATTACACACCATTTCTTAACACTGTAATAAACTCTTAGAATACTCACAGTTCGCTGTCATGTTGCTGGCACAAAGCCAGTTCAGAATTCCAACAAGGTCGACAAATATAGTCCATTACCTCAACATTGGTAACATTGATTGACACACTTTTTTTCCCCACAAGAACTGGGTGATTTACATTAGAAACAATTTGCCTTGATCTCAGGATCGTAAAAGTAGACACACATTTCCTTTCCCATTATGACACTTATTTTTTTATTTTTTTGAGTGATGACAATCTTTACTTGTATATAATTCTGAAATTTTTTCCAGAAGCAGAGAATCAGAACTACGTATACACTGCATGTGCACATACATAAACATAAGCACATGATAATGCTTAATTTTATGTTTCGGCTTGAGTGGGTCATGGGACACCCAGATTAAGGATTACTTCTGGTGGTGTCTGTGAGAGGAACTCAGCATTTCACTCAGTGACCCCAGTAGATTGTCCTCTCCAGGGTGGGCTGGCATAATCAGTCTGTTGGGACATTAATAAAAGAATAGAATGAGGAAGTCTGAATTGATTCTTTTGGCCTTTTACTGTTCTCCTGCTTGTGCTGGAACAGCTCATTTTATGGTCTTCTAGTCTCACATGAGATTAACACCATTGACTTCCATTATGACACTTTTAAAACTCCAGCAGAACCGACAGAATCACGTCACTCCAGCAGAACCCACAGCATTTCAGGTTAATGTGCTCTTCAGGATCCCTGATTTATAGCATATTTCAAAGCACACCTCTTACCTGTAGCTCACAGCTGACTGCACTGAACAAATTCCAGCTTGTCACACAGTGTTAAGATTGGATCAGCCACTTCTTGTGTTCACATCTCTGCCTTTCTGCTGGATGATGATAGTAGCATTGTTCACTGGTTTGTTGCTGTTTCTTTTTATTTTCTTAGTAGGTTTTAGAAATACATAGTGGTAGCATTCATTATAGAGAATTTGGGCTTATACATGGTGCGGTTTGCTGCTGCTGCTTTTTTTTTTTCCTATTTCTTTCCTCTCCTTTTAGCCCCCTTTTCCATTTACAAAAGCTTTCATTCCACTTTTACCTTTTATTTTGTTTTCTCCTCCCCCCAATTCCTCTTCTCATTTAAACATTCTCTTGCCATTTCCCATTATCTACTACACATTTCAGTCCTTATTTACACTTTCAGTTCTCCAGAGAAACTATGATATTTACACGTGTGTCTGATTTATTGCACTTAGGACTATGGTCTCAAGGTGTGTCCATTTACCTGTAGGAGACTCTTCCAGGTCCTCGTCTCAGTCCAAGAAACCAATATTTGTAATCCCCAAATTACATTATTGGAATTCCATCAAGTTGATTCCAATCTACCACTTTCCACGCAACCCATGGTGAAAATGAGGACACTAAATTATATTTTTAATCACTGGGGAGTCGAGGGGCTCTAAGTCCTGCCATGACATGGCTTTCCAGAACCCAGAGAGCAACCCAGGGCCTCACCTGGTTTTTATTCAGTGGGGGAGTGGCTTGAGGATTGACTGAGAATTGTGGGAAGTAGGTGACTACTGTGAGCTGGG
>PVKA01021440.1:14613-38773 GCA_004027165.1 Ctenomys sociabilis | reverse complement strand
AATCTCTGGCCTGCCATGCCAGCCCTGACCCCAGGACATGCTGAGAGGGCGACTGAGACTGAGTGTGCTGGTGTTACTCTATGGCATGCCTGTAATCCTAGCACTTGGGAAGCTGAAAATAGAATCAGTACAAGTTGGATCTCTGTAGTGAGACAATGTAGACCCTGTAGACCCTGCACTAAATAAAAATACATAAATAAAATAATAAGAGAAGAAGTCTTCCCCTTTTCTTCCGAGGAACTCTAGTCCTTGTCAAGGCCTTCAGACATGGTGTGCAGTTCCCTTAGGCTTCCAGTGCAGATTCTGAAGCCTTCCAGCACAGCTCCTTCAACTTTTGGACACGAACTTCACACAGTTTTGCAGCAAGCTTCCAGGCCTTTGACCCTCAACTACTATGGGATCCTCTGGCTCTTCCAGAAAAATTTTAGGTCCTTCTACCTCTGTCTTAGTTACTTTTCTCTTGTTGCTGAAACAGAATACTTGAGACCCCAAGTTAAAGGGGGAAAGGCTTATTTCACTCACAGTTTGTAGAGGTTTCAAGTCCATAATCTGTTGGCTCTAAAGCGAGGAGGTGTGGCAGAGCGGTAACCTTTCTTGGAGTAGAAGACAGCAAAAGCAAAAAGAGCAAAAAGGGCAAACAAGCCTTTCTCTCCTCACTAACATCATTCAGACTGCAGGGATGAGGGCAGTGCCAGCCCAGTGGGTAGGCTGGTTCAGCAGTCACCCACCCCCGCTCCCAGCACCGCACCGCAGATGGCTGTTACAGCTCTTCCCCTCCTGATCCCGTAGGCCTACTTAATAAATCCCATTTCTAACTACACACATATTTTATTGATTCTCTTCCTCTATGAACTCCAGTCATGACCCCAGGAAAAGAAATAAGTGTAAGCTCACCAGGCCCTCAGGTATACCGAGCTGGGCCACAGGAAAAGACTTTTTCATATTTTATAATCATTGGATTATAACATACATTGATAGAAATTAGGTTGATTCATAAATTCCTGCAAAATAGAATTCACCAGATATTCTCATGTAGTGAAGATCTGAACAACAACAACAAATTTAAAGCCTTTTACAGCCTCTGTAAGCTATTTGATGAATGTAAGAATCATGTGGTCATCCAGGTGTGGTGGTTCACATCTGTAAGCCCAGCTCTCTGGGAGGCTGAGGCCGAAGGATCATAGTCAGGAACCCAGCCAGAGCAATTTAACCAGACCCTGTCTCCAAATAAAAAGTAAAAGAGGCAACCATTCAGTGTGGACCCTTTGCTCAAACATAAAACAAATATTTTTTACTTTAGAGAAACTCAGAAGATACAAGTTTTATTTCTCAAGGGGTTTCTTTTTCGTAAGGCAATAGGACCAATAGACCTGACTTGTCTATATCAGCCATTAAAATATATTGAATATCACTACTGTAACATTATTTATTTAGAGTGTGCTGTGCCCGTGTTACCCAAGGCAACCACACAGTTGAGGTGGTGACTCACGCTCCCTCTTAACGAAGAAGATGCACAAGCTGTGCCCATCATCAGCGGGTAATCAGTTTCTCAAAGTGACTATGTGACAGTCCAAGGGAACTCCATGTATCCGGACTGTGTTAGGAGATACTTAGTCCCATGAAACTAGAACGTCTTTATAGCACCTTGCCTTTGGAAATCACCAACATTTATTTCTAACATATACCCAAATTTTAATTAATATCACCAGCCAGTTTCATCCCATGGGCATCTGACTGAGGCTCTGGAGTCACTGCTTCCACTCAGCTAACGGTGATCTCAGGCTGAGCTAGAAGCATTGTGCCACTTAAGGCTAATGTCAGCAATTTCATTTCTCCCATGATAAACTTATTCTTATAAAATGATAAAAGCAAAAGCCACTAAAAATCCAGGTAACTGCACATAGACTGCTAGGTAAAGAGGGTCAACCATGTAATAGTTCAAAACACTCATCAACTGAGAACCAAAGTTTGGATTTGGCAAGGGTAGCACGGAGTGGTGGTGTACAGTGTGTAAGAGGACTGCTGCTCTGAGCCTTCACCAGGGAGGGCTCGGGGACACTCTCTACTGCACCCTACATCCATGAGGTATTTGTATCCAATGTTTAGTTCTGTATTCAGGGAACTTGGAATAATTTTACTTCAGCAGGGTAAACTTCCTCCAGTCACATTTTTTCTGAGTCACAAACACATAATTTAATCTCATAGGACCTGCACATACGTGGAATATAACTATCAAAATAATGTATCTATGAAACACCCAAGAATAAATATAGTCGTAACAGTACTAAATCCTAGAAAGATAAATTGCTTAAAGCAGAGTTGTTATTGACTACTTTTCTTCTTCATCTGTTGATTTTCAAGTCAGGGGCTCTGGCCTAACTGGGAGTGACCCTGGGTAGCCCTTTAGGGCCGCATGTCCAAAACACAGGCACGTGGCTTAAAAAAGGATATTCTAAGGCTGTGATAGCTTAATTGATTTACAAATGTAGTTACCTTATGGAAGGTGTATTATTTTTATTTTATTTATTTATTTATTTTTACTTGGGTTTTATTTTAAAGAATAAAACAAAAATGACAGCAAAAACTAAGGAATACAGTAACAATATAGCACAGATCTTCAAAGAAAAAGTAGCAAATTCACAATAGTTGTTATGTTACTTATTTTTATATTCAAATCTATTGCTCAGATTAACAGATGTAGGTATGCAATGTTGGACAAATACTTGAATTTTTTGTTTTAGATAAATTATAATTAAAAGATACAGTATAAATCTTAAAACAAAAATTAAGATTAAGCAATATTCAGAAAATTAAACACTAATTAAAAGTTAAATGTTTCAAAACAATTGAACTAAGAAAAAGTTTTCATGATGGTAAAGAAGTACTAAGAATAAAACAAGATAAATAACTGGAATTACAAATAAATGACCATCACTTCTGACAGTTTGGGGATAGGATGTCACACAAAGTTCTAGTGTGTTGTGAACATGGATAATGACCAGGACATTGACTGGTGGCTAAGTGTCACTTGTGGGACTTAGCTACAGGTATTTCTTGAAATCTACCCTGTAGACCCATATGGAATCATGTCCCATAGGGTGCAAGAGAAGTCCATTTGTAGAGTGCGCTGATGGAAATATTTTGCTGCTGTACGCAAAAGAATAACTGAAAGACTACTATTATATACCTCTTATTCTCCTGTGTTTAATTGGTTGCCCTAATGACAGTTGGGGGATAGGATATTGGTTCTTTCTTTTGGGGATAAGATATTGGTTCTTTCCATTCTTGTTCATGAGGTTATGATCATTTTGCTCCCTTCTCTAGAACATCATTGAGTAGTCTGTGTAGGCTTGGCTTTGTCATCATGAAATCCTTAAGTTGTTCTTTGTCATGGAAGTATTTTACTTCTCCATTATACTTGAGAGTTTTGCAGGGTATATCAGTCTGGGTTGGGATTTGTTTTCTTGCAAGACTTGTACTACTTTGCTCCATGCTCTTCTTGCCTTGATGGTTTGTGAAGAGAAATCTGCTGTTATTCTGATGGATTTTCCTTTAAATGTGAGCTGTTTCTTTTCTTTAGCAGCTCTTAGTATACTGTTCCTGTCCTGAATTCCTGGGATCTTGATTATTTTATGTCTGGGAGTGGTTTTAATTGGGTTGATGTTATTTAGAGTTGTATATGCTTCGGTTTCCTGAATGTCAGATTGTTGATCCATATTTGGGAAGTTTTCTGCTATTACTTCTGCCCAAATTCTTTTTATGTCATTTGTATTGTCTCCTTGCTTCTCACTGATGCCTATTAGTCTCACGTTGTTCATCTTTGCATCATCTTGCAGGTGTTGAATTATTTTTTCCTGCATCCTAGTTGTTTTTAGGAGATCTTTGCTTACTTTTTCACTAGCTGCAATGGTGTCTTTAAGGTCAGAGAGTCTATTTTCACTTTCATTCAAATGGATTTGCCAGCTTGTGACTGAGGTTTTAATTTCCTGTATATCACTTTCAATCTGTTTCATTCATTCTATGTCTTTCCTATATTGCTTATTCAGAGGTTCCATCATTTTAATAATGTGCTCTATTTTTTATTTTTCTATTTTTTTGTATTCTTTAGAAGTACTTGGTACTTCTTTGATTATAGTTATCACTACATTTTTTACTTCAGAAATTATTTCTGATATGATTTCTTCTATACCTTTTTGCAGTTGTTTCTTTTCTTCCAACACTATTATTTCAGAGATTTCCAGTGTATGATTTCCAATTTCCTCTATGCTAATGTCATCTGTATTTCTACTGGGTGGACTCTGGCCCTGAGACTGCTCTTTGTTCCTTCTCTTCATCATTGTGTACACCACTGACTTTTGACCTTTGGTGTAGAGCTTAAATAGAGTAGCACCAGGTCCCGATCTAAAAGGTTCAGACTCCTGCAGGTGGGTGTGGCTTGGGTCTGGCTGCTGTGCTCCACTTCTTCCTGCTGCGGCCTTGCAGGTGAAACCTTTGTATCGCTTTGGCAAGATGATCTGCTGATCTGCTCCTGAATCAGCTGGGTGAGTCTTGCCTCTAGCCTCTTTGCAGGGAGTTCTGCTAAAGGGTTCCATGCCAGGCCTACTCTCTGGGTTGATTCAGGATCTGGCAGCCTGGGTGGTCTCACTCACAGGCAAGCCCTGTGCTCTGGGTCGCTTTGTATTTTATGTTTATCTAAAGAGGTTAGATACCAAGAACTATTGAGGAATACTATGTTACTCCTATGTAGCTTATCAACCAGTGGCCATTTGGTGGTGCCTTGCGTGAGTTCCATAAAATTTGGTAGAGGTGAACTTTATGCAATACATTTTATAAAAGCTAGCACAGCATATTATTTGCCAAAGAATCTGCTTTACAGATGGTCTTTTTCCAAGCTAAAGTAGAAGTTATTAAAATGGATCAGGAATCATATCCAGGCTTTTGTATAAGGGCAAGATTAGAGAGGCACAAGGACAAGATGGGATCATCAAATTGCTAAGTGCTCTGATTACTTTAGTCTAATGGCATACCACTCTAGTATACACTACCCAAACCAGTCCTGGGAGATAGGAGTGGGATGGGGGCAGGGAAGGCCCGTTTCCTAAATGCTGTATTATTGCCCTAGAGTCAGAGACATTTGCATCTCTGTCTTCAAGTTTTCGTGTTAAAGATCTGCTAGTTTGTGATAGTCCTATGTTCTTGAAAAAGGGTTTCACAGTACAGCTCAGGCTTGCCTTGAACTCACTTTGTAGCCCAGCCTCACCTGGAGAGCATGGTGATCCTTCTGCCTCGGCCTCCCAAGGGTAGGATCACAGGCATGCACACTATGCCCAGTCTATCAGCCATCTGTAAGTCCTGACCTCACATCCCTTCCCTTTCTCTGCACACATAACTAGCTCTGCACCCCTGCATTCGTAAGATCCCATGAGAGGCCCAAGGCGAGCTCGCTGCTTTTTCCTCCCAGCTTTCAGCAGAGAAGCTGCACTGGCCTTCACGGCCCTGGCACTGCTGCCTGGCCCACTTGGCTGGAGGCAGCATGCAGAAACCACTGAGTGGAGCAGAACACGCCTGAGCCCAGCCTCATTATGCACCACACTTGAGCCTGCATTAGTGAAAACAGATGGTTTGGCCGCAAAGCCACAGATGCCAATCAGGTGCGCTGCTGGCAAACACACTCTCTAATCACGGCCCTTTCAAATGGCATCTGCTTCTCTCTCCCTGTAGGTATTGGTAATGATTCAGAAGCCTCCGGTGTGTGTCCTATTGCATTTGGGGTCCAGCAATCTGCTCACAGGACATAGTTCCCGCGTGAGATGGGTAGGCGCACAGCCTGACACAGCAAGGCAAGCAGCAAGGCTTTTAGCCTGCAGCCCCACGAAGTAGCCAGGGGTACTTGGCCTTCTGTATGGGAAGCTGGAGTCAGGGAGGACAAAGTGAAGCTGAAAGAAGCAGCGCCATCACTTTCTACAGCCTGGTTGCTGCCTCAATGTTACCTTTCAGCCCTGCCAGAAGTTATCTGAAAGCTTGCTGTTCAATGCCACCTTGCTGTGGTTCACTTCCCTGTCCATGAGCTGGTCCTCATTCCTCAGCCCCAGGCTCAGCACTTCCCACACCTGCTGACCATGACCAACCTAATGAGCAACATCAATAATAGGTAACATGGCCCCATCCCCATCCCCCACAGCTCCCACTGCTTAGCAGGTGTTTCCTTCGATCCAGCCAGTCCACACCTCTGCAAGGAAGCCCAAGGAGCACAGCTGAGCCCTCTCCCAGGGCAAGCATGACAGCTCCTCTTGCTCCCCATCTGGTGTTTGATACCCAGGCTGCCTCTTCCTCCCACCAGCAGCCCGGCCTCCCTCCGCAGTGGGCTAACACGTCGCGTCTCATATGTGCAGTTTCCCCTGTCTCTTCGCTGCCTCTCCCTTGACTGGTGGCCCACATCTGACTTTCTGGTTGGCCTTGGTCCCTTCTCAGCTAGACAGTGTCTCCCTCCACTTCCTACTCTCCACAGAGAGGTAGCATGGCCAAATTAGCAAACATATAGCGATACAAATTGTAGTGGATTAGAAGAGGGGTTGTAGCCTCCGGAGAGCAGTGGGATGGCCCACCAGCCTGGGGAAAAGAATGTACTCCTGCTACAAGAAGGAAGTGAAGGACAACCTGCTCCCATGCTGTGTGAGGACAGGTAAGTTAATCCATGACTATGAAAGTCAGGCAGTGTTTCTTATATGGAATAGGGGTGACAGGAAGGGGCATGAGGAGCTATGTAATGGAGTACCCTGTATCCTGGCTGGATTGGGCTTCTATGAGTGTATAAAGCTGTCTGAACTGAAAACTGGGCAACTAAGATGTCTTAACGAGTACAAATATCACCTTAGAGAAGAAAAAGGCAATATTCAAAGCTTATAAAAAGTCTCCTCCTTTCCCATGGAAAACTGTGAAAAAGTTTTTCTCAGAGCTTTTATGCCACCCTAAACATCCCACTACACTGTTACAGATGAACATTTTTACTTTGTCTTTTGTTTGCATAGCTTTATTAGAGTTTATACAATCCAAATTGCTGGTGTTTTTCTTTTCCTCAGGGAAGTGTAAACTTTAGGAAAGCTAAGCTCACTTTTCTTTACCCAATGTTTGTATCTAACACAATGTCTGACACAACAGACATATGACAAATATTAATTGAAAGGAAGAGAGGAGGGAAAAGGAACAATCCTAATGTCCCTTCTGCCTCTGTCCCACATACTTCAGCCATTGGTCCCCAGTTTCCAGCTTTACTTCACTGTAGTGATGTCCAGATTTTCACCCCGACCAAGACAAACACATCTAGATAGCAATGATTTCAAAGTCTTCTACAGAGTCATCAGGATGGTAACAGTGCAGACAAGCACCATTTTGAATCCTGTCAGAAATAATACATTGCCTCTAGTTGCTAAGTGTTTGCAGACCTTGGATTCAGGCTCAGTGCCATCACTAGATGCAAAGGATCAGGCCAGTACAGTTGAATCTTAGTGACTGAGTTTACCTGGTTGTGGGAGAGGCTGTATCCATTTAACCAACGAGGTAATAAACAGCTAGTTAGGTTGTGTCCAGGTGACTGGTTGACTAGGCTGCAGCCCATGATGTTGTTTCCCACTCCTCATTTCTGTCTTTCTATAAATGAAGTCAGGTAACAAGGCCACTTGTAGTTTAGTTGTCTATATTTATGGGTCAGAGGTATGTTATAATAATATAGGGTGACTATATCAGGCTAATGCAAAAACTCATCTTTATATTTGTTCTTTTGTAATGAAACTATTTAAAAATCTAGTAATTTTGGAAAATGTAGTCCTGTTTCACTGGACAGAGCAACAGAGGTGGATGCAATACCAAGGGTGCCACGGTGACGGATGTGCTGGACAGGAGTAGGAATCTGAATGTGTGTAGAGAATTTATTTGCTGATGCTAGAAGTATTAAAAATGGACAAAAGTGCACTAAAATGTAAGTCATATAAAAGCAAATCCATTTTTTAAAAGCTTGGAAAATATACACAGACCAAAATCTTTATCCTGCATCCTTGTGACACCTCAGATATAATGAATTTGAGATTTAAAGCTTTCATTTTTTTTTTGAGTTTTATCAACAGTTTTTTTTTAATTCTTATTTCTTTTATTTTTTAATTTATTTTTTATTTTATTGAAGTACAAATATCAATCAGACAGTTTAAGATACCTTAACAAGGCAGATTTGATAAATTAATACATTGCAAACTGTTTTCATACTGTTTTGGTATCGTACAAGGTGCATACATGATATTATACTTACAGGCATTATTATAGCAGATGTCTCTTATCAGTAAATTAAGAGTGTTGCTGTTTACTTATCTTATTTTTTGTACATGAATTATATCAAAAATTCAATAATTATTTTCCTAGTGGATGACCATAGTACTAGAAGCCGACATAATATCCTGTCCAACCACCATTAGTGCAAATCTTGCCTCTCATAGGATTATGTAGAAGCACAGCGTTATCTATCCCAACTGTACTGTCTATACACACACATCATGATTTTTTCTTTCTATACCACTTCCTTTGTCTAAACCTGTCAAAAGTGGGCACTCCATTGTCATTCAACTAACTTAGGTACTTGAACTTGACAACACAGTCCAACACAGTCCAGCATTCCACAACAATAGTGAGTTATTCAAAGGAGTTGTCGACCATAGCCATTTACAGCTCAGCTTAAGATTATGGCCCCACGATGTATACTTCACTTTTATACTTTTCTGCTGGATGGTTAAGACCTAGAAAGATCAAGACTTATATACCAACACACATACTTTATGTTTCTTATAAAAACAGTGAAGTCCCCTCAGGGTTTATCTTGTAGTCCTGTACACTATTCTGAAGATCCTTTGTCTGTGTCATCCATGTGGATGAGTCATGGCCAATGCTTGACCAGTTTGCTCTCTGTGAGAGCCTGAGAGAAAGTTTTCTCTCCATGTGACTCTTCCCAGGCACATTATAGAACTTCAGTCTCTTTCCTCTGTGGCTCCATAATCTCCTTGTTCATAAAGCTTTCTTTAGATAAATTGAACCTCCATAAGCTTCAGATTTTCTTGATTCATTGCAATTCTGGAGATCAAATCTGAGACCAAGGGCACACTAAGTGAGTTTCCTGTAGTAAGCTCTAGCTCCAGCTGAGGCTTCGTGTATTTGAACTGCATAATTTGATAGGTCCTGACAGATGGATCTGATCATGAAGCCGTCAACACAGTCAAGATAATGAGAATGTGCATTATACACTAAACTCTCCTCTTGACCCTGAAAAGCTGTTTCTCTAAGACGGTCTCGCTCCACCATAATCCACAGGTGACCACAGTTGTGTGCTTTTTCAGTCATTAGAAATTTCTCAGCATTTTCTACAATGTAAAAGAAACCATACAAGCAAAGCATATCTTTCCTAGTCTAACTTTTTCAAATTTAGTATGATAATTTTATAATTCATCCATGTATTTGTTATACAGATAATTACAAGCAAGTCATTCTAGTTTATTTCTGGGCATTCCTTTCTCTGGGTGTGCTACAGTTCATTTATTCATTAATTTTTAATTTTAAATTGAAACATTTGTAAGTGTACATATTCATGCAGCTCCAAGTGGTGGTGTGATTTATGAGAACAACATAACTAATCAGCCTCATTAACACATTCATCACCTCAAATATTCTGGAAAGAACATTTCAAATTAACTGTAGCAATTTCAAATTATAGTATATTATTTATCATGTTTGCCACACTGTGCAGTGTTGCTCAAAGAAAACTTTACTCCTCTTGCTTCGGGGGTTTTAGCCTTTGATTTTTATCTTTTCATTCTCCTTGACCTATGGTGGCTCCTTCCACTCAATTTTTTGAAGTCAACTGTACCTGTGAAAAATATCAGTATTTTTTTTTGTTTCTGTGCCTGATTTACTTTACTGGCATAATATTTTCTAATTCCATTCATGGCATCACAGGTGTGAAGTGCTCCTTACGGCATTATGTTCCACTGTGTGTGCACATCACACTTTCTCTGCCCGTTCATGCGGGCAGGGACATAAACTGATTCTATACTTTGACTGTTGCAAATGAGCTGCATGAACACAGTGAGGTAGATTGTGCTTCCAGATACAGACCTTAAATTGGGGTGGCAATTGCCTAGTAGTGGAACTTCTGGAGCACATAATACTGTTTTTACTTTTTTAAGGGCCTTCAATACATGTTCCATAGTGCTATAGTAGTTTATAGCTCTACCGAGAGTGCACAAGTTGGGTCTGGGGAGGTAGCTCAGCAGTCTATCCTGCCTGGCAAGCACAAGGACCTGGGTTCAATCCTCAGTAGGGTGTGAGACAGGCCTGGTGCATGCCTGCAATCCCATGGCAGGGGAGGATGAGACAGGAGGATCACTGTGAGTCTGAGCTGCATAGTGAGACCCTGTATGAAATAAATAATAAGATTAAGAAAAACTAAGAGTATACAAGTTCCTTTTCTTCCTCCTCCCCACCAGCACTCATTGTATGTTTTATATAATAGCCATTCTGAAAGGGTCAGGTAAAATTCCACTGTAATTTTAATAAGCAACTTTCCAATGATTAAAAATGCTGAACTTGTTTATGTACTGACCTTTAAGCTGAACTATTAAACTTGATTGACGTGAAAGCCGCCAGAGGGATTTTGCAAAGCACACGTCTGGGTGTGTCTGAGTGGGACGGCATAACCTCGTGGTGGTCTGTACTTCCCCCGGGACCTTTTCCTCAGATGCTGCTCTGTGCTTTGGTTCCCATTACCACAGGGTGGGAAAATTTGTTTGTTTATGCCTGTCTGCCCCCATGTGCTTGCCGTGGACCCAGGTGACCAGGGTGTAAACCCTGAAATTGTGAGCTATCTAGCCCTTTCTTCTCTGGAACTGTGGGTGTTGGGAGGGATGTTCCTGTACCTTATCAATCAGTAATCATATTCTTTCTATGTAATTGTTTTGAGTTTCTTCTATACTTTGAATATTAACAACACTTGAATATATAACTTGGATATTGATCTTTTATCAGATTGTGGCTTGCAAATTTGTCTTCAGTCTGTCAGTTATTTCCTTTGTTGTGTAGCAGCTTTTTATTCTGCTGTGATCCTGTTTGTCAGTTTCTATTTCTATTGACTGTGCCTTTGGAATCAAATTTTTAAAAATTATTTCCCAGAACAATGTCATCTAGTTCTTTCTTAATTTTCTAATGGCTTGACAACTTCAAGTCTTTTCATTGTGAGGTGTTTTGAGTTCATGTTTAGATGTTTAGATCTAAATTTTATTCTACATATGGCTATCCAGTTCTCCAACATTTATTGGATTTTTTTTCTGCTACTGTTCATATTTCATTCTCTTGTCAAAAACTCAACTTAGTGTTCAGTTTGGGATGAACCTGTTTTGCCCCATTCTTGCATGTGTTTGTTTTTATGCCAATACTGTGCTGGGTTGTTTTTTTTTTTAGAACCAGAGATTGAACTCCAGCCCTTGTGCTTGCCAGGGAAGTGCTTATTCCACTGAGCCATCTCCCCAGCCCCTACTGCGCTGTTTTGATTATCTTTGCTCTGTTGTATAGTTTGAAGTAAGCTAGTGTGATGTCTGTTCTGTTCGTTTTGTCCATGGCTGCCTTGGCTCTGTGGGGTGGGGGGTGGGGAGGTCCTAAAGCTGTAGGAGTTTTTAAATATTTCTATTGCAAGTGACATGGAAATTTTGATTCTATGGAGTCTATAGACCACTTCTGGTAGTACAAACATTTCAACAATATTAATTATTCCAATTCATGAACCCAGGTTGTCTTGCTATTTGTACCTTCAGTTTCTTTCATTAAAGATTTACAGTTTCAGCGAGCAAGTCTTTCACTCTCTTGGTTAAATTGGTACCCAAGTATCTTCTACTCATTCGTTCAGACACTGTCATCATTTCTGTTTTCTGCTTATAGAAGAAAAACTGCCAGGACAATTGGAATAAGTAGAAGGAGAATGATTAGAACATATTATAAGCTAATACCTAAGTTGGTAAGAAAAAAAGTCACTTTTCCAAAGTGATTGTACTATTTTATAGTATACACAATATATGTTATATAACATTTACATGTTTACATAGCAGTTTATAAAAGCTGTAGGTACTTTCCTCACTCAATACTATTGGGTCTGTTCCAATGGAGACATCTTAGCATGTGATTATTTTAGTTTGACCTTTTCAAATAAGATGATAACCATCTTTCCAAATGTACTGTTTGCCATCTGTGTATCTTAGTGAATGGAATATCTTCATTATTTAAGCATGAAATGACTAAAAGAAGACCTATAGTACATTTTATGTAAGGAATTCCTGACAATATGCCTGAACTTAGATAAATTACTAACCTCTTCTACAGCAAATATAGCTCACTCAGAGAAATTTACCTAACACTACTGATGTAATCCCATGAGAAAGGCGGATCTCCTTGCTCCTGTGACAGAGTGGCTGTGTGGGGTCCAGGGCCACACCTCTTGTTGGTTCATTGGACAGCTTCAGAGGTGACTCAATTGCATGTTTTCCCCTTTTAAAGCAATTTTGTCATTTAAAAAAAAGTTCTTTGTCTTGATTTCAAAAGGCAACATTCTTGGAAGACAATAAAATCTTGTGTGTACTGATTACTAAGACAACTTCTGCTTTATTTATTTTGCAAGGCAAAATCATTTCCTCTTATAGGTGCCCTTAGCTTTCTTAGGTAGCACTGCCAGGTTTTAGGCTGCTTGAAAGGCACCAGGGGGGAAAAGAAAGGGACCTTCAACATTCTACACAAAAGCTCCTTTAAAAAGCTGAAAAGAGGGCCAGACAGATAGTTCAGTGGACTAAAGTGCTTGCTTAGGTAGAGTGCAATGACTGGGGTTGGATTACCAGCACCACAGCTGTGCCATCTCTGCCCCTGGGGTGTGCTGAGACAGGGACTGAGACTAAGTGTGGTAACATTTGCCTGTAATCCCAGCCCCTGGGAGACTGAAAACAGGAAGATCACTAGGAGTCTGATCTGTGTAATGAGACCCTGTAGACCCTGTACAAAATACATTAAATAAGTACATAAAAGCTGAAAAGGCCTAAAAAGAAGGGTTTACTGCACATCCTAGTGACAGGTCAGTGCAGGGATGCATCCGAAATTACCTTTCTCTGGAATGTTCAGTACTTGGTTTTTGCTTTTGATCATATAATGCTAACAGGCAAAGCAAAATGTTGAAAGTTAATGTTAGGAAGATCTGCCCCAGAGTTCTTGGTCGTGTGCTGAAATATATCACTAAAAGTTAGCCAACATAAATAATAAGCTCTGTAGCCTCTTAACCCTCCTTACACTCCCGATGAAGACTGCTAGCCCTCTTAATCCGCCTATGATGGCCCTGCTCTGTTCTGCACTAGTGCTTGCTTTGCAAGGTACTAGAGATTTAGAAACCAGTCAGTGTTGCACTGTGGGCATTCATCCCCTCACTGTTGAATCTGACTGCAACCAAAAGACTCTCAGCCTTTGAAATAAGATAGGCTTCAGGGTTTCTTTCAGTACTCATGAGCCTAAATGAAAATTGTAAGAGCACACTTTTTTATTGTTCATTGTTTATCTCTGCCCTCTGGTATGCCATCAGCCTCAGTTTCCCTGTATGTCATACAGAAATAATAAAATCATTTACCGCAAGCCCTTATAGTAATGGTTAAATAACATATAACATAGAAAAATGGAACGTAATGCTGTTACTGGTAGCTGTGCTCCAGGGTAAGGGACTGGAGACAGAGATGTACCCTCTCAAAGTGTAGTCACCCCTGCAGCAGAGTTAGCACCTCACTAGCAGGCAGAAGACCTAGATTCTGCACAGCCTAGGTCCTGACCCTGGGGCCTACAAATTGGCTAGGAACCATGAATTCATTATCTTCAAACCTTAGCTTCCTCACCCTATTGGGGCAATTACTCAAATTTGCCTCATAGATTGTAATAAAAATATGAATAGCCAACATGCATATGGAATTCTCCATTTTCAGTGACTGACATATAAGCTTTATTTAACCCTGTGGAGGACCCAGGACAGCTTCCCCTGAAGGAAGACCATTTGTCCCCATTGAGATTCACCTTTGCCCTACTGCTGTGTGCAGAGCTTCCAGAGAAATGCTCTCCCCTCCTCCACTGGCTTTAGGCAATGCAGATGGTCCAGCAGAGGTGCCAACGTGTAGCCTTTGAGGCATGCAACAGGTCAGTGAAGCCCACCCTACTACTAAGCACGAGCTAGGCTGAGAGAGTCTGCATTGCCTGCTGAGGCTGAGCTTCCAGGAAAAGCCAGTGATGTCCCAGAGCATTCGAGGCCCTTCCTCAAAGGCAGCAGATCCAAAACACAAGAAACTTCCTCAAACTGTGTTATTCTGCTTCCTCCAAACTTCAAGGCTGCCTATGGCCAGAATTGGGACTCTTTCTGCAAATCTCTCTCTGCACTTTGCAGAAAGGTCCTTGTGCCTTCTATCCAGCCCAGCTCATAGCACTCATCTGCCTCCTGCCAATCTCACAGTCACTCAACCCCAAGCCACTCTCGTCTTCATGAATTAATAAAACCTGGGTTTGGCCCTGGGTGGTGGCCTTTGTTCTGACTGGACCTGTGGCCCCCTGGCTCCCTCCTCCCCCCAATTTCAGCTATGTCTTTGTCTCTCTGTTCTTGCCATGGGCTGCATTAGCCATGGTAGACTGGAATTTACTTGCAAATCTCCAATAACTTCTCCCTGGAATTATAATTTATAAACTCCTCCAGAGAACAAAGTCCGGACAGATGCTTACAAATACTGTTTTAGTGGACCGACACATTCAGCATCATTAGTATAAAAATCCAAATTATTAATTTTTTTAAGCATGGACTTAAGGCCAGAAGTAGGAAGTTTGAAATCTGAACCTATATAACATGTTTTAATCAGTGCCAGTTGCCTGTGGTGGTGCCAGCTTCTAATCCCAATGCTGGGGGACTCAAAGGCCAGAAGGTGGCACATTTGAGCTGTCTGGGAACCTTGTGACTTAGTGGGACCAGGCTAGGGACACAGCTCAAGGTCAGAGGTTCAGCTCACAGTGCAAAAGGAAAAATGCAGCTGGGTCAGAATGTATGGGCAGTGGGAAGAAACAGCTGGGATGAAGGAAAGGAAAATAGAGAAAAGGAAGGGAAAAATATGTATCTATGCACAGCATAGCTTGGATAATTGTACTGCTGATTTCTACTGGTCTTTTTTTTTTTAATGTATTTGGTACAGGATCTTGCTACACAGCTCAGACTCTACTGATTCTCCTGTTTTCAGCCTCCCCAGCACTGGGATTACAGGCGTGTGCCCCCGTGCCTGGTCTCAGTAGCTAGCTCAGCATAACTAGGGGCGGGACTGCTGCAGAATGTAGAGCCCTGACCCCAGCCCCTGTGCTTGCCTAAGCAGGCACTTAGTCAGCTGCGCTATCTTGCCAGCCCTTTCACTGGTCTATGGAAAGGAACAGCTAATGTTTAATTTTTTTCCTTTTAATTTTTTTTTTACTAATTTACATGTTTATCTGGTAATCTGAATGACTAATTTGAAGACAATAATATGTGATATAACAACCATTGTTGAATTCCTACTATCTTGTTGAGTGAAATTCTATATCATTTCTAATGTGTTTTGCTATTTTTTTATTCTCTGGAAAAATATGAAATTACTTTCAGTCATAAATAAATTTTGTGTTTGGACATGGATCTTCAAGTATTCCAAAATCCATAGAAGAAATCTAAAATACTCTAGCCTCAAACATTTTATTTTATTCATGTATTTTTAGTACAGGGCCTACAGGGTCTTACTACACAGATTGGACTTGCAGTGATCCTCCTGTTTTCAGCACCCCCAGAGCTGAGGTTACAGGTGCACACCACCATACCCAGTCTCAAACGCCCCAGGGGCGGGGCTGGCACACCTGAACCCCAGTCCCTGTGTCTTTTCTAAGCAGGTGCTTTAATCCACTGAGCTATTTGGCCAGCCCAAGCTTCAAACATTTTAAATCAGATATTCAACCTTATTATTCCATTTCACAGCTAAATAGAGGCACATAGTGGATTAGCTCCATGTACCTAATGACAAGCGCATAGGGGCAGAAGTGGTATTTAAATACAGACTCAATGAATTCAATCGCTGAAAACCATAAACCACTATACACATGTGGCTTCACTCTTCCTACAAACAGAAGATAGGGAGTGGGTGGACATGATGTGTTCAGCGAGCCCAAGATCACGGGGTGCAGGAAAAGGTTCTCCCACTCACATTTGTGTGGGTTCCTGTCTCCTGGCATTCTATCCGACAAAAGAATCGGAGAGATTTGAAGAGCACTTTCCTTGTATCAAGATGTCCTTGGTAAACCAATTTCAAGTGTTCTAAGACTTGCCACCTCGGCTCTTTCCTCAAAGTTTCTCTGCCCTGAAAACAGTGCTTTAAAACCAATTTTCTATATATACCACAAAGAAAGAACATAAGCACTTCCACTTACACCTTCTTCAGTAGTTTGCAAGCTCCTTGGGTGCAGTAAGTGCTCAGAGCACCAATTGGGAGGGGGAAGAAAGGAAATTCTCCCCCCGGGCACATCCTGAACAGCATCAGCAAGATACATAATGGGAAACAGAGTAAAGCTCAGAGAAGTGGATTGTCATTCAAGGAACCCAGGCTTGTTCACAAGTGCATTAGAAACAAAAGCTCATGCGTGAGACTATAGAGCAGAATCCTGCACACCTCACTGAAGTCCTTTGTAGTCAAGTAAAACTTTACATTTTGATTAAGTAATGTCTGAACAAGTAAAAACACAGGATGAATAGTCTCATAGGTTTTTAAGGCCATCTGTATTTATTTTTCCGTGGTTGAGACAACCTAATTATCAATGTGAACCTTTTTGCACATAGTTTTATTCAGTGAGCTTTAAACTAAGAACAAAAGATTTTTTGTTTTCTCGATACAGACACACTTCTCTGCTATGGTGAAGACTTGATAGCTGCCCAATCTAAGTGTCAGCGAGGTGCGGACATATCCTCATCTCCTGTCACATTGCTTGAAACAAAGAGTTTCTCTCTGAACCATGTAACTCCACCAACCTTGCTGGCAGCCTTGCTGCTTCTGATGGGACAAGAGGCCATGACACTGGGTGCCCCATATTTTCTTGTCATCTCCACCATTGATTTGTGCTGACCCAGTTACTGGGCAGTGGAAATTTGTCATGCACTAATCTGCTTGGAATGTCAAAGAAAGCAGAGCCGTATTTTTGACATATGAATTTCCTGTCTCGAAGCTCTCTGCCAGGCTCTGATGGATGCATAAAGAGCTGGCAGCTGAGCAGAGTTTTGATTAACTGTGCTGGGGTGTACCTCCTCAGTGCTCAATGAGATGTGGATTGTCAGTCATCTGTCTCCTGGGTGCTAAGTTCTCATTTAAGCTTTTGTATTTAATGGGGAACTGAGTTCACTCATACTCTGGAG
The DNA here is from genome assembly GCA_004027165.1 of Ctenomys sociabilis. NCBI lineage: Eukaryota > Metazoa > Chordata > Mammalia > Rodentia > Ctenomyidae > Ctenomys > Ctenomys sociabilis. The sequence goes on along the minus strand of PVKA01021440.1, from coordinate 21,276 downwards.
TTTCAAATGAAGTTCCAATCAGATGTAATTTACAGTTTTATAAAGGCTACATGATATTTTCTGTGTCTGTAAGTCGTTCAGAAATGGAATTGCCTAATGACTTTAACTCTTCATTCTCAAGTTTGTATTAATGTGACTCCCTAACAAGACAGAAGCCTCTCCCTCCAGGCACATCCACGCGGGGTGTGCTCAGGCACATTTGTGTTCCCAGGTAGGGAGCGATTTCATTTGGCTTCTATGATTCAACTCCCATTGATTAGGGCAATTTGAATGCATGCGATTCCCTGGAACACAGATGCACTCTCCCCATCCTGCAAAACAATGGGCAGTTAGATTGCACCAGGCTGTGATTAACGTGGGGGCTGCCCAGAGATGCAAGCCAACATGTGTCTGATTGTTTAGCATTAAACAGATCCAGCCAGTGCTCTGAACATTAACATTCTCTCTAAAAGCCAAGTTAAATATTGTACTCCGGCCCCACAGGCTACATGTGTGGTCCACAGGTGCTAATATGTCCCTTTAGAATAACTGCTGTTTTAGTATTCAAAATTCAGTGAAGGGGCAGTCTGGATTCTTAGCAAGGCTTTGAAGTTCATAACATTGCTAGTTTCATACAGACCCCAGGTTTTATTGTCAGTACTACTAAACATATGATCTATGGCTGGTTGAACAAGTTCTATAGGAAAGACATGCTAAAATGTTGGTCGTACTTTAACTGCTTAAAATGTGTATTAATATTTAAGTTTCTGGCTTTGATGTTTTTGGCATTATCTTCTGAGAAAAAGAACAGACCTCCCTGAAGTGGTGGATGGCCAGCTGATGGTGAGCTTGTTACACTCAGCTGAACAGAGCCAGTGTGGTGCTGGGTGTGGGAGGCCCACCTGAGGACTGTCACCAGGAGTGTGAGGGGCAGAGCTGGAGAAGATGAAGAGAGGCTGTTGGGGAAGCTGTAGAAGCTATTGGGGAGCTGTTGGAAGCTGCTGGTCCTCTTGGGCTGTTCTGCTGGAGGAGCTGGACTTGCTGGCTTTGCTGATAAACTTGGTAGGTGTCATCAGAGGAAGAGCTTGGGACCTTTGTTGTCACTGAGAATGGCTGTGATTCATTTTGGGGGAGTTCTGGGCTTTACCTTGAGCATCATTTCCTGGCTCCATAGGATAAAATGGTGCAATGCTCAGCCTCATGGAGAAGCTTGGCCCATTGGCTTTCCTGATGGGAACTCAGCCTTCCTCATCACTGGAAGAGCTCGGGACCTCACTGTTGCTGAGGATGGCTGTGGTACTTTTCAGTTGAGCTCTGGTTCTTGAGTATCACTTCCTGGCTCCAGTACAGAGCCCTCAGCCTACTGATAGATCCTTCATCCTGTTCACATAGACTTTGTAGCTTCCACCATTGACCTTTGGGTTTTCCCAGTGCAGATCTATGAAATGGGCCTGCATGAGACATTGTCATGGGCTCTAGGCCTCAAGTTGGATTATAGGAGGCATTGTTTTGGGCTCTAGGTCTGCAGCTGGACTCATTCCGGACATTAGGACCCAGGCCCTCAGCTAGATGCTATGGTCTTTAATATGTGGACAGATTTCCTGCACTCTTTGTGTATGTTCTTTGGTGATTCATTATCAAATAGTCTTATAAAATGTGTCCTGCATTGTATTGTCCCCCTTACAAGCCCCAAACTATGACACCTGATATCTCCTAAAAGCTCACATCTTCAGTATCACTTTTGCAGAAGGTTCCTGTCACAATCGCTGATCTATGAGGCCAAGTATATATTAGAAGCTGGGCCAAAGCTGAAGCTCAGTCATGGCCCACTGGACTGTTGGGTGCTGGGTCCTGGTTTTTATCTCCAACCACTTTCTATCACTCAGTCTGTTTACAGAGACAAAGAAGGCAGAACAAGAAGGAAAGGTAGTGAGATAAACTAAGTAGTGGCAGGGGGCTCCTTCATGATCCACTGAGGAAACCAGTACCAGTTAATAAGAATAAGCAAGAGAGTTTGTTTGATAGGTATTGGAAAACTGAACCAGTAAAGCAGAGAAGGCCAGGTTCTCAGCTGGATCCAAGGAGGCTTCAGCTTGTGGCAAACTGTGGCACCTTCTACTTGGTGCTCATATCACGGACACACACAGTGGAAAGAGTTAGGGGGTGCCTCTGGACTGAGGAGAAGGCCAGCTAGGGCAGGATACGTACCCAGGAGAAGGCAGTGCCATGGGGCTGTGAGTAAAGCCAGAAGTTCAGCAAAGGTCTGAGAAGTTGGAATGGCCAGGAACATGGAACAGGGTCTACTGCGAAAAGCTGCAGGAGTGAATAGAGCTATTGTGAGGGAAGCCACAAGGGCTGCAACCAGTGCAGCAGTTGGAGCAGGGCAGCTGAGCCTTTGGAACCCACATCTCACCTCACCTTTCCCCAAATGCAGGACTTGGAGCTACAGGGTTTATGTTTGTCCAGTGGCTTTTGATTTGCTTCAATCGAACTCTTCTCTATTGTTCTTTTTTAGAAAGGGAATATTTATTTGATGCCACTGTATGTTGGTGATGTTTAAATTTCTTCCTGAGTTTTACAGGGACTCACAGCAAAGAGTTTGCTTTTAGTCTCAGAGGAAACCTTGAACTTAGACATTTCATCAGTGCTTGAGCTGTAAAGATTCAAGTGATTTTTTAGAGATGGACTAAACACAAATTTCATAATTAGACACAAAATATATGAGTCTTTTTGGGCAACAGGAGCAAAATCTGATGCTTCAGATCTGAAATGTCCCCTAAAAGCGTGGTGTGAGTTTGGAGGGTGATCAGCTTGTGAGGGTGCTGGGCTCTAGTCCTCCACCGAAGAGCTCAGCAGTGAGCCTGCTGCTAGGAGGCCAGGCCTTGCGGGAAGGGGAGCTCCCAGGGATGTGGCCTAAAAGGGTGTGCTCTCATCCCCACCTCCTCCCTTCTCTTGCTGCTTTCTGGCTGCCATGGATGGACCATCTTTCCTTTTGGTGTGCCCTTCCACCTTTATTTCTGCCTGGGAGCCTGAGGACCACAGAATTAAATCATGAAGCAAAACAACCATCTTCTCCTCTAGGCCGTGGGTGTCTCAGTAAAAGGAAGTGATTAAAGCAGGTGGTAGTTAGCCTGGAGGCAGAACTCTCCCAAATGAGATTATAAAGAATGGCCTTGTAAAGAAGCTCCAAGGGAGATTATGTGCCTTTCCAACACCTAAGGACACAGTGAGATGATAAGAACTGGTGCACAAGTATGTCCTCACCAAACCCTGAATTTGCAAGCATTTTAGTCTTAGGCTTCTTCATTTTCAGATCTGTGAAAAATGGCTTTCTGTTTATAAGCCAGCCAGTCCAAGGTGCTTTGTTACAGTAACTTGAGCAGAGTGTGCTAGCCTGGAAACAGCAGCCTAAGAGATGTAAGACACTGGGTCAGTAAGACAGGTGATTTCTGTGAAATTATAATTAAAAGAATAAGAGGGGCTCAGTAGAATAGTGCTTGCCTGGCAAGCACAAGGACCTGAGTTCAATCCCCAGTTCCACAAAAAAGAAAGAAAGAAAGAAAGAAAGAAAGAAAGAAAGAAAGAAAGAAAGAAAGAAAGAAGAAATAGATACATGTACTTTGGTTCAACAATATTAATTGAATAACAACTTCTAGTAAGATTTTATTAGAGCACTAAAAATTAAAAAAAGACTGAGAGGGAGAAAAATCTGAATGCAATTAGCATAAATATGAGAAAATTTTGCTAGATATAAACTGTGGAGCATTATTTTGCAAGTCCATAAATGAGTGCACTAGTTTTGTACATAATGACCTGTGAAATGTCCATGATACATTTTAGCAACTTTATTGATATATAAAGCCGATTCATTTATCATACTCAGCTCAATGGTTTTCGTACATTCGTAGACTTGTCCAACCACCACCGCTTTCAGAATACTGAGCCCATTAGCAAGGGCTCTCCACCTCATCACCCATCTACAAGCACCTTGTCTTGGTGACTTTTCTCTCATTGTTCAGACAAAATACCTGATGCACATATTAAAGAGGGAAAGGTTTCGTTAGCTCACGTTTTGTGCAGGCTTCAATCAGCAATCAGTTGTCTTCAATGAAGGTGATACATGGCCATGGGACACAGCTTGTGGATGGAAAAACAGCAAAAGCAGCAAGAGCAAAAGGGGGCAAGCAAGCCTGCTTTTCTCCCTTACATTGCCCACCCCAGCAGATACAGCACTCATGTTATCTCCTGCCCTCCTCTTGCCTAGGCTCAGGATGTTGACAAAGTAGCAGGTTCCCTGCTGAATCACTTAGTTGAACTTCTAAGCCACTCAAGTTACCCCCAGGACATGTCCTCTACACCCCAGGATGTAGAACTGCTGAGCTACTAAATTAAGCTTCTAAGCTTCTCAAGTTGACAGTTGATTAACCATTATAACATCCTGGACCAGAAACAGCCACCCTAGGGTGTGTGGTCAACACCCCAGGATGGAGAGCTGCTCAGTGAGTTAAGATTCTAAGCTTCTCAATTTGACACAATGTATGAACCATTGCACCCCAAGAAACCACTAATCTTTCTGTCTATAATAGTGTCTTAATGATCTAACAAATGCCATATATCCAGTGGTTTATGAACAGAAATTTACTTCTCAGTCCCAGAGATAAAGAAATCCGAGATCAAGGCATCAGGAGATTCCACGCATGGTGACAGTCAAGTTTCTGGGGCATCATGTCTTTTTAATTGCTGTAACATGACAGGAGCAAGGAAGATCTCTGGAACTCTTTCACCACAACTTCATCACATGCTAATTCCTTCCCAAATCTTATTTCGCACTGAGGATTATGTTTCAGCACATGAATGTGAAAGACAGTGAAGACTCTAATGTCCAAAAGATGATGCACAGTTTTGATTCTGGATATGTCCTCTGACCAAACTCATGCATGGTCTTTTGTGACTGCTTTAGCCTTACATCTCATCTCCCAGGCTCACTCATGTTGTAGCATGTGTTAATATTCAGTTATTTTCTTACTTCTGAACAATATTCCAGTGTGCAGTTATACCCCATTTTTAAAAATCCATTTATCAGCTAGTGGATTTAAATGGAACTAAAATTAAATTATGACACCTTTTGACTATTAGATGTTGCTATGAACATTTATGTAAAGGTTTTTATGTGGACATCTTATTTTATCTCTTGAGTATATACCTAGCAGTAGAGTTGCAAGGTCATGTAACAACTCTATTTTAAAATATTAGTAGCTGTTAAACTGATTTCTAAAGTTGTATCATGATTTTTTTATGAAATCATGTAACTTCATAAGTAGTCAGATCTCATTAAAATTTTTAAAATATAAATATGCACACTTGTTCATGTATCTATTGATCTGTACATGTTCATATAATGCTTGGGAAAACAATATTCTACTACAATATCCATATAAATTGCATCAGGTAAAAAGCACATCTCTGAGTGATCTGAGCTGTTACGATGGACCTTTGTTACTATTGTAACCTGGATGAGGCCTCAAAGCCTAGGCTGTCTTCCACGTCTTCCACGGAAGACAAAATGGGAGGACCAATTAGGATTAGTACCAAGTGATTGCCTCTTCAAAATGCCTTGTACTCTCCTCCTTTATCTCCCTCACTCCTATCCTGTAATTCTGGCAGATGACAATAAACTTTTATATCTCGGGTTCTTTTTCCTGCTGAAAACTACATCCTTCAATAGTTTTCTGTGTTATTTTTAAAAATTATGAGAAGAATTGCCTTATAACTGAGGTGGGCTTGGAGATCCAGCAGTCTTACCTCATTTGCCACATTAGCTGGATTCAACCATTTCTCTGAAAGAGCACATCTGTCCTCATTAGGACTCTGTTGCTCTGTTTCCTCTTCTCGTAAAGCAGTGAAAGTGAGGTGCAGATTCTCCTCAGACTCCGCCTGGAGGTGAGCAATGCCCTGTCTGCTGCAGTGTGTTGGTGAAAGGCCAGAAGCAAGGGGGGAGAGATGAGCTCCACCTCCTGGTAGATCTCAGCAGCAGTCACACTGCAAGGAGCTGCAGACCACAGAAGGCACAGTTATTAACAGATGTTCTTAAATAACACCCCCCCAGGTGTTATATTTTCTCTCCTTAGGAATTTTTCTATGGGGAAAATTGTCTCCTGCAAGTTATCTCGCAGCTTCTACACAAACATGTGAAGATAATGAGGAAGAAGAATTGCTTTCTTGGGTGGTCAGATCCATTTGGTGCAGTCTTAGTACTGGGTGGGGCAGGAGCCTTCCACACATCCAGCCACTCTCGGCTACATCTAGCCTTCCCTCAAGGGGATTGAATGAAGTGGTTGATGTTATTTTTAAAACAATTTCCTAAATAAATGACCATAGTGAAAATCAGTGGGTCCCTCAAAGTAGCTTGTGATTTAAAATCTCCCGGGAAGGCCTGATGCCCAGGTGATCAATGAAGTGGTGGGAACAAACAGGTGGTATTGCTGTCACCCACCCACTACATTGCTGGTTCAGGGAGCAACCTGGATTGTATGAGAGTTATTCACCCTTTGCCCCTCAAAGAATGGATCTTTGCAATGGCATTTTAAAGCTCTTCTCTGGGTGGAACCTCTGATAATAAGGTGAGAATTGAGTATTTGTTTTTTTTTTTTTTTTTTTTTTTTTTTTTTTTTTTTTTTTTTTTTT
>PVKA01021440.1:0-14513 GCA_004027165.1 Ctenomys sociabilis | reverse complement strand
GATCAGAAGCAACAGTTTTAGACAGTTCACCAGGGGTTGTCAGAGTAAACCAGGAAAAGAGTGAGCAAGCAAAAGAGAAAAGACAGACTCTCATGAGAAAGTGGCCATGCAGAAGAAAAAGGGAATAGCAGAGGCCAGAGTCTGAGACAGTTCTGATCTACCAAGTCAGTCTTCCTTGTGGAGAAAAGAATGAAGTTCCTAACCTAATGAAATAGCTATGATGTATTCTAAGGCAGATAAAAGGTGGCTGCAAACTTATGAAACAAAGCAGCAGACAATTCCAAGATAAAACAGATACTCATCAGAATCAAAAGTAGGAGTCCTATTTCACAAACATATTGAGACAGAAAATAAGCTCCTTAAAGATACAGAGACTGAAAGAATAACAACAACAAAAAAAAATGACAAAGAGGGTAATAGAATTTTGAAAGACTGCACATGAAGAAATGACACAAGATTAAATGAATTTCCTAGGGGAAGATACTGAATAAATGGGAGAAATTTATCAAGAGAATTGAAGAAAACTGCAGAATTTAAAGTCTAAAACTTTAAATTGACGTATAGCTGCAGAAGGAAAAGAACAAGCAGATTCCAACATTACAATACATGCTAGTAGCATTCTTAATCTTCAAATAAGAAATTCTTGTATATGAACTAAAAGCAAGAAAAAAAATCAAGGGGTCGGGGAGATGGCTAAGGGATGGGAGATGGCTCAGTGGAATAAGCGCTTCCCTGGCAAACACAAGGGTCTGAGTTCAATCCCCAGTTTGGCAAAGATGTATAAATGACTACAGTATAAAAAACAGATCTCTTAGGGACAGGTATGACCTAGCAGTCTACATAAACAAAAAAAAAAATCATGAATCATGAAAAAGTGGCAGAAAGATGTAGCGTTTTAGTTTCAAAAAGATTCACCATCAGTATTTGATTCTTTAGCAAAATCTGTCATTTGCTTCCACTGCTTTAAAAGAGCTGCCAGCGATTCCTGATAAATTCGTTGACAGTTTAAACTCAAGAGTTCATTTGACTTGTCTCTGGGATTGACTTGGCTGTAGAAAATGAAAGTTATTACTCTCTAATTCCTCAAGCACTCATCCTGCCTTGCATTCACACTACCTCTGCCTTAGCAAAGGCATCACAGCAGTTCTAGGCACTCATTAGAATTCAGGTTCTTAGGCTCACTCCCAAGCCCTGACCCTGAAGGTCAGGGCTGAAGCTGGGGATCCCGGTGAGCCTTTCAGGTCTCTGTCAGCCTGCAGACCCCTTTATTTGGGCTTTGTCTTTCATCCACTGCCTTCTCCATTAATACACCTCCCATGCCCAAGGCATCTCTCCTTCTCCCTTCCTTCAAAATTTAATTACTGTGAGTCCTAATTTAGGGCTGCTGCTTGCCCTGAACAGCCAAATGAAGGCTGATTATGCAACAGCCAGAAAGTATTTCCATCTCAAGAACACTTACAGAACATCTGTTACCAAAGAAAGCACAAAATAGTTACCTGTAAAAATCCCCAGAGACTAAATAAATGAAAGAATAAATACATAAAAAGTTTTTTTAAATCCCCAGAATATGATGTAACATAGAATAACTAATCAGCAGGTCATCCTTTTTTTTCCTTCTTATAAAGTTTTCTTAGGGAAAAACCTAGATTGACTTTGTTATCCCTTTACCTCATTTGTGTTGGTTTTACAGAAATATAATTGGCAGGTAAAAATTGGGTATGTTAGTGTACACACATGAGAGTGCGAGACTTGTACGTGGTATAAAATGATTTTCTCAATCAAATGAATCACAATATATCACCACATGCGGCCAACATCTTCATGTGACAGGAGCAATGCGTTTATTGCTTCCCTGTTCACAGTAGTCTACAACCTAAGTATCTGCAGTTCAGACAGTTCTGTAAAGTGTCGCCTGCTCATGAAGAATGTGAGCATAATATACTAGGCACATGCACTAATCAACTGAAATCAATGAAGAAATTTATCTTTCCTGGTAGAAAAATTATCCAAAGCCATCGATAGCATTGGAAAATCCAGCAAATGTATTCATGATTTTCTTTTATTATCAAGGCAGTGCTCATGAAAACAATATATATACATTTTACAGTTGTTTGTGTTGGTAAGATTTATAGCTAAATGGCAGGTTTTCATAATACCCTATTGCTAAAATAGTTGGCATTAGTAATCATCAATGAAATACAAATCAAAAGTAGGGAGACTCACCCCACACCTATTAATGTGGCTTTTAGATATCAATTGTTGGTGAGAAAGTAGAGGAAAGGGAACTCTTTTGAATTGTTGGTGAGGATATTCACAGGTATGGCCGTTGTACCAGACAATATGGAACCTCTTTAAAATATTAAAGACAGAATGACCACGTGATCCAGAAACCTTACTTCCAGGAGTATATTCAAAGATGCTGCTACAGGATCGGGGAGATGATGAAACAAGATGTGTCCAGTTGGTCTTAACGAGTATCAAGTAAACCGCAGAGTGTTATTAACGTACACACACCAAGTCCACACAAGATGTGCAAATGTCACATATTGCAAAGAAGTGCAACAATAGCCAAAAGAAAGAAAAGGAAAAGGAAGGGATTAAGAGATGGATGGAGGGAGAAGGAGGGAAGGGAAAGATCTACAAAAGGAGTCCATGCTATGTATCTGATTTTTTATGCTGCAATAAATTTTTTAGATTATTGATGTCGTGACTAAAGAAATTGCTAACAAAGACTATTTTAGCAATAGGGTATTGTGAAAACCTGCCATTTAGCTATCAATCTTACCAACACAAACAACTGTAAAATGTGTATGTATTGTTTTCACGAGCACTGCTTGGTAATAAAAGAAAATCATGAATACATTTGCTGGATTTTCCAATGCTATCGATGGCTTTGGATAATTTTTCTATCGGGAAAGATAAATTTCTTCATTGATTTCAGTTGATTAGTGCATGTGCCTACATTCTTCATGAGCAGGTGACACTTTACAGAACTCATCTGAACTGCAGATACTTACGTTGTAGACTACTGTGAACAGGGAAGCAATATACGCAATCAGGTAGCAGTAGCCTTGAATATACTCTCGGAAGTAAGGTTGCTGGATCACGTGGTCATTCTGTCTTTAATATTTTAAAGAGGGTCCATATTGTCTGGTACAATGGCTGTACCCATGAATATCCTCACCAACAGTTCACAAGAGTTCCCTTTCCTCTACTTTCTCACCAACAATTGATATCTAAAATCCACATTAATAGGTGTGGGGTGAGTCACCCTACTTTTGATTTGTATTTCCTTGATGATTACTAATGTTGAACACCCTTTTGCACACTGTTGGCTATTTGTATGTCTTCTTTGGAAAATGTCTATTGAGATTTTTTTTTTTTTTTTGGAGGGGTGTTCTATAGAGTGTTCAGGGTCTTGCTACTAGATTGGACTGGTAATGATTCATCTGTTTACAGCCTCCCAAGAGCTGGGATTACAGATGCACGTCACCAGGGCCAGTCTTAATTCCTGTCTCAGCACACCCTGTGGGCAGGGTGGGCAAGGAAGGCCTGGGGATCAAACCCCAGTCCTTGAGCCTGCTTACAGGTACTTTAATCTGCTGAGCTATTTGGCCGGCCCTATTCAGAATTTTATGGTTTGTTTATAGGTGTCCCCTCAAAGCCTCATGCAGTCATGGGAGACTTGGATTCTGGAGTTCGTGATTGGTTCTTTTTTTTATGTATTTAGTACAGGGTCTTTGGGGTCTTCCTACACAGATGGAGCTCCTAGTGATCCTGCAGTTTTCAGCCTCCCAAGCACTAGAATTACAGCACCACCATGCTCAGTCTTGTGATAGATTCTTGATCCAATGCTGGGTTTGCACATGTGAGTGCTACACCCTAGCCCTGGGGTGGATAATTTGCATTACAATGTAAGGAGAGGAGAGACACTAGCCAGCTGTGGAAGCTGCTGTCACTCCATTTGCTCTCTGCTTTTTGCTACCAGCAAGAAAGATTGGTCTCCACTATGTGCCACTCTGCCTTGGAGCCAGCTGAGTATGGAGTGAAATCTCCAGTACCTGTGAGCTAAATAAACCTTTCCTGCCTTCATTTTGGGTGTTGGATATTTGTCCCAGCAGCAGGAGAAGAGTAACTGAGACACAGATCTTTTATCCATATTTTAATTGCTATTCAGTTGTATCAGCGCCTTATATATTTTGGACACAAACTATTCAACAGCTGAATGTGTTCCAAATCTTTCCCCTACTGGTTTATTTTGCTTTTGTTGCCTTGCTTATCATGTCACATCTTAAAGAACAGTCATCAGCAAGACAGATGGAGAGTAATTCTTCCCATGTCTGCTTGCAGGAGCTTTGCAGTTTCAGGTTTTACATTTAAGTCTTTAATTTACTTCAGATTAAATTTTGTACATAGAGTAAAATAACAATTGAAATTTCATTCCTATGCATGTGAGTATCCAGTTTGCAGTGTTAAGCTTTTAAAGAGACTGTCATTTGCTCATTATGCATTCCTGGTACCCTTATCAGATTAATTAGCTATTCATGTGTGGTTTCTCTCGCTGTTGCATTTGTTTATAGGTCTTGTTTTTATGATAGTTTCATAATTTTCCTCACCATAGCTTTGCAGTATAATTTAAAATCAGTAAATGTGATGTCTTCAGTTTGGTTCTTTCTTGGAATTGCTCTGACAATTCATTTCTTTTGTGTTTCTATAAGAATTTAGGGTTATTTTCATTTCTGTGAAAAATGTTACTAGAATTTTGGAAGGGAGTACATGGAATCTATAGAACACGCTGGATGCTCTGGACATTTTAGCAATCCGTTCAATAAACATGAGATCTCTTTCCCTTTATTTACACCTTCTTCATCTTGTTTCGTCAGTGTTTTGTGTTGTTCAATTCATAGATCTTTGCCTCCTTGGATAAATTGATTCCTAAGTATTTTATTCTTTTTGATTCCATTATAAATGAGATTTTCTTAATTTCTTTTTTGAATAAATTTGGTGTTAGTGTAGAGAATTACATCTTACTTTAGTAGACTGATCTCTATCCTGTAAAGTTACTAAATTTATTTCAATAGTTTTTGGATGGGTTACTTAGGGTTTTCTAGTTGAAAAATTAATTTTCTTTCTGATTTGAAGGCCATTTGTTTCACTGTGTGCCCCACTGCTCTTACTAGGGTGACAGGGACTGCAGTAATAGAACAGCGAGGGCGAGGGTGCTAGCCCCTGCCTGAGAGTGGGGTCTGCAGCATTTCACTTTTGAATGTGATGCTAAAACAAATCAACCATTTTGAAATTTCATAATAAAATGTTAATACTTAATTTTACATTTAAATGCAGAAGACATATATTTTAAAACAAAAATAGTCATTTTTGTTAAAATAGATGAAAAAAGATGTTAATGGTAGCCTCGTTATATATATATCCTTTAGTAAGATCACATATTTATGTCTTATTTGTTGAGAGCTTTTATGATGAAAGAATGTTGAGTTTTGTCAAATTCTCTTTCTAAATCTATTATTGTATGGCTTCTGCCCATTCTGTTAATATGGTGGCACAATTTATATCTCTGTGTTCAGATATCCTGCAGTCTAGAAATGATCTAAATTTTTTGTTATATAACCCAGGCTGGCCTTTAATGCACTACAACCCTCCTGCCTCACTCTCCCCAGTGCTGGGATTTTAGGGAGCCATTACATCTATCTCTTGAGTGTGTGTGTATGCTCAAAAAAATTTTTTTTGAAACAGGGTCTTCCTATATAGCTCTGGCTGGCCTTGAACTCACTATGTAGCCCATTCTGCCCTCAAATTTATGATGAGCCTCCCACTCTAGCCTCCTGAGTGCTGGGATTACAGGTGTGTATGCCATGGCACCCATCAATCTCACCCCTCTCCTCCTCCTCCTCTGATTCATATCACATATATATATATATATATATATATATATATATATATATATATATATATATATATTACAGAAAATAAGGAAATGTGATGCCTTCAGTTTAGTTCTTTCTTTTGTATTTTATATATATATATATTATATGTATATATATTTTGTGTATGTATATGTATATATAATTTTCATCTGGTTCTAGGCTTCTGTGGGAAGTTTTTGATGATTGTTAAATATCCTTATAAATTTTTCTGATCATATTCTTTATTTCTTCATGATTCACTGTTGTATATTTCTAAAATTTATTTTTCCTAGATTATCTCATTTATTGACATAATTTTTATAATAGTCTCATATGATCTTTTGTATTTCTGTGGTATCAGTTGGAATGTCCTGTGTTTCTAACTTTACTTGGGTCTTTGTTTTTCTCCCTTGGTTATTCTAGCCAAAGACTTTTTGATTTTTATCTTTCTGAAAAAAGACAGTTATTTTTTAATATTTGTTAATATTAAATGTTAATGTTAATGGATCTTAATTTGGTTAATATTTCTATTTTCTTTAATCTTTATTTCACTTCTTTCTGTTCCAATCTTTATGTCTTCTACTATGAGCTTAGTTTGTTCATTATTTCTAGTTCCTAGAGTTATGAAGTTACGTTATAATTTTGAGACCTTCCTTTTTACTTAATGTAAGCATTAATTACTATAATTTTCCCTCTTAGAACTGTATTTGCTACATTGAAAATGTCAAAAGATCTAAAAACATCAAACTGTTTCTTAGATCCTTGATTACATCTCATAGCAAAGCCAAATTATAGTTATACAGATACAAAAGAGAATCAAGAACGCCAAAAGACAAAATTTGAGTTTGATTTTGAATCAAAATTACCAGTTATTAGGTAACCATAAGGTTCAACTGCAACCTGTGCTAGCACCACTCCCAAGCATGGTGAGTCAGTGACAGAGTCCAGGTGTGGTAGCACACGCCTGTAATCCCAGGGCTGGGGAGGCTAAAATATAGGAGGATTGATCTGAGTCTAAGCTGCACAGTGAGACCCTGCATAAAAAAAAAAAAAAAAAATTACATATGGCACTCTGGAAGCTGAGGCAGGAAGATCACTGTGAGTTGGAGGTCACCCTGGGATGTATAGTGAGTTAAGGGGCAGTCTGAACTGCATAGTGAGACCCCGTCTGAAAAAGACAGATAAGCAAGCAAGCACACAATTGAGGTATTTGAAGATTGAGTGGTGTGCCCTAGATTAGAAAAGCCTGCTTATATCGCTTTGAGCTTGTTGAACACCTTACTGACTTGTTTTTCTGTTTTTGTTTGTTTCATTTTTTTGTATGTCTGTTTTCCTTTAATACTTCATGTAAGCCAGCCATTTGGTTTTTTATTTCTTCTCCATCAATGCCCATTGGGTCTGTTTTGGAGGAGCTGAGAGTTTTGGGAAGCATATTTACTATCTTGCTTTGTTTTCTCTCATTCTCTCTCTCTCTCTCTCTCTCTCTCTCTCTCTCTCTCTCTCTCTCTCTGTCTTTATCTTTTGTGTATGTGTGTGTGCACACACACTTAAAGGCTGAAGTTCAATTAGCATGGAAAGACTTTGCTGTTAATGTGGAGATCTCTTCAGTGAGTATCTGCTTCCCAGAGATGGGATCTTGGCTGTGTCTATGTTTATGTATTTATCTACTTTGAGACTCATAACAGGATCAGACCCTGTTGCTGGATTCAAGGAGAAATTCCCTACCTGTTTTATCAATGTCAACAGATTCAACCATTCAGCAGTCATGTACCTTGGGCTTGTTTTAGCAATTTACTTCTTCTATCAATACTCCATAATGCTACTCACAGGTAAATCGAGATGGGAAGATGGGGAAAAATGACAAAAATAAATAAGAAAAAAGGGATATATTAGTAAGAAGAGAAGGGAGAGTAAGAAATAGCAATGAGAAATAGAGGAGAGCCAGTTCTATTGGAATTATATGCTAGCTGGACTAGCAACTCATGCTGAGGACATCTGAGAGAACATTTGTGCGTGCAGGGGAATGAATACAGAGAAAGGCAAGTGTCACTTGGGTCAAGAGTAGCTCTGACAATTCCAGGCCCTAATTTTTTGATAGTTAGCTTAGAGTTGTAGTCTTATAGTTTTGGTGAGGACTGCCCTGACTTGTCCATGAAAAGTACCATTTAGATGGAAGTACTGGCCATTATAATTCCCCTTTGCACCTACAGAAATTATGCATAACATATATTTGTATGTGTGCATGATAAATGAAAGAAGAATCAAGGGAAGAAAGGAAGGGTAAAGAGTAAGAAAGAAGAAAGAAACAGTCACCCTTTACTCACACACACATGAACACACAGAGGCCCCCCAAAAAGGCAAGCATGCAATTGCAGGGGGGCCCCTACTGAGGATCATGAGCTTCCTTCAGCTTCCCCTGAGCCTGCTGGAGTTTTCTCAGACACCACTCACTGGTTTTCATTTTTCCGATGCTCTAGGTTGTGGTACCTCCTAGCCAAGGGCACTGTAATTCCCAAGGAGGAACTCAAATTTCATCTTTACCAATCATACTCCTGGTGCTACTCTTCATCATGGGAAGGTTGAAAGGTCAAGAGTTCACCCCACAGCCTGGCCAGGGCTACCCTGTGTGCCCCCTCCCTCAGCACCTGTTCTTCTCCAAAGCTGGACCCAGGGTAGGTGCATCCCATGGCCCGGGAGCAAGACAGCATCCCTTCCTAAATAATCTGATTCTGGGTATGGCAGTACATATCTGTAATCCCAGCATGCAGGAGGCTGAGGCAGGAGGATTGCTGCAAGTCTGAGGCCAACCTGGGCTACATTCTGAGTTCAAGGCAAACCTGAACTGCAGAGCAAGACCCTCTCTCAAAAAGACAAAAAAAAAAAAAAAAAAAAAAAAAAAAAAAAAAGAACTGTGGTGTTTATACACAATGGAATATTACTCAGCTATAACAAGGTAAACTTGAAGCTTTTATAGCTAAATGGATGCAACCAGAGACCATACTTATAAGTGAAATAAATCAGACTCATATGTGTATACATATTGTGTCCCTAGTGTAAGAAACTGAAAGAGCAAATGAGATCCAGTCCAATAAGACCCAGTACAATCCGGAAAGGTACAATAGAATGTGAATAATAAAGAAACTTCTCAGAAAGGAAACAATAACTAGGATGAGGGAAAGGGGGAAAGGAATATATATATGTAAACAAATATAATGTTCTTGTATATTTGTATATATGGCTTCACAATATATAGGACTGCTTTCATTGCACCCCATGAGATCTGGTATGTTATACCTGCCCCATCTTCTAGTTGTACATATTGTTTAATCTCTTCCTTTATTTCATCTGTGACTCCTTGCTTATTTAGGAGGGTATTATTTAATTTCCATGAGTTTATTCAGTTCTGTGGTTTCTTTTGCCATTAATTTCCAATTTCTTTGCAGTATGATCAGATAATATGCATAGGATTTCAGTTTCTTTGCATTTGCTTAAGCATGTTCTGTGGGTTAGCTGTGTGCAGCTGAGAAGAATGTGCATTCTGATCCGGCCAGGTAGAACACTCTGAAAGCATCTACTAAGTCCATCTTTTCAGAGTTTTGGTTCACAGCTGATTTCTTTTTTGTCTAGTTGATCTCTCTCTTTGTGATAATGGGATACTGAGGTCTGCCTTTACAATTTTTTTATTGCTTATTTAATTTTCATGTCTAGTTGTATGCTCCCATATTTGGTGCATACTTATTTATGGTTGCTATCTTTTCTTCTTGGAGTTTTCCCCTGACAAGGATGTAGTCACCTTTTTTTATCTCCTTCAATCATTCTTGGTTTGACATTCACACTGTCTAAAAAGAGAATAGCTACCCATTCTGGGTTCCTGTTGCATGGAAGATTATTTCCATCCTTTGACTTTCAGTCTATGAATTTCTTTTTAAGTTAGATATGTTTCTTGGTTACAGCATACTGTTGGATCTTGTTTCGTGATGCATTCTGCAAGTTTGCTTCTTTTAATTGGCGCATTGAGGCCATATGCAATGGTTATAGCTGATGGTTTTATAACTGATGTATGTTGGCTTATCCTCATCATATTTTCCTCCTGTTCATTCCTTGCTTTCCCTTTCTGTTTTATTGCTTGCCCTACCTGGTGCCTATTTCTGTCATTGTTCTTGGAATTGTGGTCATATTTATCTCATCATAGAATTTTTTTCAGTATGCTTTGTAGAACTGTTTTTGTGGTCATATATTTCTTCCATCATCCTTTGTCATGGAAGTATGTGATTTCTCTGTTAATTTTCAAAGTTAGTTTTACAGGGTATATTAATCTAGACTGAAGTTGTTTCATTTCAGGACTTGAAATACTTCACTCTAAGCTCTTCTCAACTCCAGGGTTTGTGTGAGAAGTCTGCTTTTGAAGGACTTGCCTTTATAGGTGATCTGTTTCTTTGCTCCAACATCTTTTAATATTTTGTTACAGTCCTGACTTTCTGGAATCTTGGAAATCTTATGTCTTGATATAGTTCTACTTTTGTCATGGCTCTTTGGGGTTCTATATCCTTTATTTATTTGCATGTCAAATTCTTTATCCATGCTTGGGAAGTTTTTTTGTCATTATTTCTGTAATGAGTTTTCTTCTCTGACATTTGCATTATCTCCAGCTTTCTCATTGACCTAAATTAATATTATGTTATTCTTCTTCACTTCATCATGTAGCCATTGGATTGACATTTCATGGTCTCTTGCTATACTTAAGATATTTTTCTTAATCTTGGAAGAAATAAAATATCTTGATCACTAGATGCAATTTGGTCTTCAAGATCTGAAATTTTACCCTCTCATTCATTCAGTGTCGCATAAAATTTTAATGGAGGTTATAATCTCTTAGATGCGTGCTTGGATCAGTTTCATAGATTCCATTGATTTTCCATGTAGGGCTTTGTTTGTTTGTTTTCATCATTTTTCTAAGCTCATCTATATCTGTGTCTTCTTAAGCATCGTTACTTTCTGTAAATGAGAGATGTTCTTCATTGCCTTTTCTACTTGTTTTTCACTTTTGTTGCTATCATTTCAAAAAGTTGTAATCTTTCACTTCTAATCATCTGTCTCATTGAGGTCCAGGCTTGTGTTGGGTGTGCTTAGAGTCTGGACTTGCATATTTTATTTTATTTCATGTTATTTATTTTAAATATTAAAAACAACAGCAAACTCAAATAGTAGAAACAAAGACAGACAGGGTAACATACAATAATACATATGTTACAGATTTTCAAAACAAGAATAGCAAATTAACTGTGGTTGTTATATTACATATCTTAATGATAACTGTTGCTCACACTAACAGATATTGTTATGCAAAATTGGACAAATATTTGAATATTGTCTCACTTACTCTTTTTCTCATTGCTAAGAAAAAATACCTGCCATCCAAAATGAAGGAAAGAAAGGTTTATTTGGCTCATAGTTACTGGAGGTTTCAGTCCATGCTATGCTGGCCGCAACGTAGACTGACTCAGGGCAGAGAACATCTTTTCATGGTGGCAGCACAGAGCAGAGAGAAAGATTGAGGGGTAGTAGCAACAACAATAGCAACTACTGCTGCAGAGAGGAAATCTGTCTTTCTTTAGTTGCATTCCGACTATTTGCCCCAGGCTGAGGGAAATACTCACAACCAGAACCCCAGTAGTAGTAAAACTCATAATCCCAGGTGAATCAGGAGTTAATCTCAAACTCTAGAAGTCCCTGCCTTGTGACTGCATGAGGCTGGGGGGGGGGGTGGCAACTAGGCACAAACCATAACAAAACCCATGTTTTCAATAAACTTTATTTTTTCTTATCTTTTTTACTTTTTTTTGCAGCACCAGGATTGAACTTGGAGCCTTGCACATGCCAGGGAAGCACTTATTCTGCTGAGCTATCTCCCTGGCCCCATCTTTTTTATGGTTAAAAAAAAATTATTTAAAATAGAATATAATAATTGATAAGAAATTAGAAATGGCACACAGATAGAAAACCAAGATGAGAGGTATTCAAGCTTAGTTTTGGTATTACACATTGTTGTTCTTGATGTACTTACTTAGACTGCAGAATATCAGCATACAAGAGTTAGTCAAAGTGAAAATTCTAAAAAAAAACCCACACACTTAAAAAAAAAAAAACTGATGGAAATTATAGTACAATCACCTCAGCCAGCTTGTATATATGCTTGCATGTTTTTCTGCTTTCTTTTTTCCTACCATTTCTCCTTCCCTTCATTTTTTTTTTGTTTAACCATTATATTCAGTTTCTTAACATTTTACTGTAACTATTATACCGTTCATGTTTTATTTATTGTTTCAGGCTCTTACACTAGAGAGACAATGTGATATTTACACATGTGGGTCTGATTTATTTCACTTATGGGCATAGCCCCTAATTGCATCCGTTTTCCTAAAAAGGCCTCAGATTTGTCTTTCTTTATAGGTAATACTCCATTGTATAAAAATACCCATTCCTCAGGTGACAGGCATTTTGGTTGTTTCAAAAATTTGGCTATTACAAACATGGGTGCACATATATCTCTTGGTATGATGTTTTCAGTTCTTTTGGGAGAATGCCCAGAAGAAAATACCTGGGTTGAATGGAATTTCCATTCCTAATTCTTTAAGGAGTCTCCACATTGATTTTGATAGTGGTTACACCAGTCTACATTCCCATCAACCATGAAGAAAGTTTCTTTTTTCCCCACAGCCTCTCCAGCATTTGTTATTAGTTGATTTCTTGGTGTTAGTCATTCTTTCTGGGGTGAAATAGCATCTCAGCGTTGTTTTAATTTGTATTTCTTGAATCGCCAATGTGCTAGAACATTTTTTCATGTGTTTATTTGGCATTTGTGTTTTTTCCTCTGAAAAGTACGTATTCATCTCAGATGCCCACTTTTGGACTTCGTCTTTAAAGTTTGGGGGTTTCACTTTTTTAATTATATATATATCCTAGGTAGAAGACCTTTGAGTGACTGTTGGTTAAGATTTTCTCCCAATTCGTGGGTTGATTTTTTTTTTTTACTCTGTTGGTGATTTCTTTTGACATGCAGAAACTTCTCAAAAGGATGAGGTCACAATGGTTATTTTTTGAAGTATTTCCTATGCAGTTTTCTTTTTGTTGTTGTTCATGAACTCTCTGCCTACCCCTATGCCTTAAATATTTCCACCTCATTTTACTTCCAGTAGACTTAGTGTTTCTGTTTTAATGCTTAAATCTTTAATCCATCTTGACTTTATTTTAGTGCATGGTGGTAGACCTGAGCCTAGTTTTAGTTTGGCCTGTGGAGAACCAGTTTTTCCAGCACCATTTGCTAAAGAGGTGTCTTGCTTCCAGTGAACGTTTGGCCTCCTTTTCAAATGTAAGGTAGCTGAGTAATTGTATCTGCATCTTCTAATCTGTCCCAATTTCCACAGGTCTGTTTTCTTTTGCCAATACCATGCTGATTTTATCATAGTGGCTTTGTAGTATAATTTTGAGTCATGGGTTGTAATGGTTCCTGCATGCCTTTGGTGCCCAAGATTACCTTTGCTACTCTAGGTCTTTTCTTGTTCCAAGTGATCTTTAGGAATGTTGCCTCTAGATCTGTGAGCTGTTTTGATGGTATGTTTTTCTTTTATTTTTTCTTTTATTTTGTTAAGAAACAAATAGCAATGAGGCAGTTTCAAAACTAATTAATAGGACATTTCAATAATTAATGCATTGTACATTGTTATCTTCTTAGTGGTTATCCATAGTACAAATAGCAGGAAGTATATCCTGTCCAAACAATATTAGTACAAATCTTCTTATTTATTGAATTAAGCAAAAGTATCTGTATATCTATCCTGACTATTCTGTATATGCAAATACAAAATGGTCCTTCCTTCATATCCCCTTTTTTTTGTTTAGTCCTGTCAGAGATGGGTATTCCATTGGCATCTAAATACTATAGGTGCATGAATTCAGCAAAACACTCCAACACAGTCCAGCAGTCCACAATAGTAGTGGGTTATCCGCAGAAGTTGTTGATTTGACCCTTCAACAGCTTAGCATATTAATATGGCTTTATTTTATATATCTCGTTTTTATACTTTTCTGCTGGATGGTTAAGACCAAGACAGAATAAGACCTATTTAACAAGAAATGTAACTTTTGTATCTGATAAGGTCAGTCACCTACTCTCAGGTTTTATCCTGTAACCTTGTACCACACTTTGTAGATCATTTGCCAGTGTCAGCCTTGTGGATGAGTCACGGCCATTGCTTGACCAATTTGCTCTCTGTGAAAGCCTGTGAGAAAGTTTTCTCTCCGTGTGACTCTCCTTAGGAACACTATATGTCATCAATCACATTCCTCTGTGGCTCTATAACCTCCTTGATCAGAAAATTTGGGGCACAACTGAATTACATGATGTTACAGTACAGGTTCTCCTATGTCCTGAGTCTTCACTGACCTTAAAAGACTAGGGCCAAAATTTTGGCTGACCTTGTAGCCCTTCCTTTTTTCTAATTTTTGATCTGCAAACTTAGATTGGTTGTTAACCATCCAGAAGCGAAGCTTATCGTTACCCTGCAACATATGCATTTAAGTTTACCCTAACTA
>PVKA01021439.1:0-38680 GCA_004027165.1 Ctenomys sociabilis | reverse complement strand
AATAATTATTGAATCTGTGATATAATTCAGCCACATAAATACCTGTAAATATAATATCATGTATGCACCTTGTACAATACCAAAACATTATGAAAACAGTTTGCAATGTATATTTCATCGACTTTGTATGGTTATGGTGTTTTGAAACTGTCTGATTGACATTTGTATTTCAATAAAATAAAAATAAATGGAAAAAAAATAAAATAAAATAAAATGGAGATAAAAGGAAAATAGAAGTTATACTTTTGGAGAAGTGGAAGATGACTGAGAGAAAGTCAGTGGAAAGAGAGAAGGGAATAAAGGGATTGAAAGTAATCAAAATATGTTACATGTATGCACCAATTCCTCAAAATACATAGCACTATTGTCTACTACAAACAAATATTATACATGTATATATATGTATATATATATATATATATATATATATATATATATATATATATATATGTTTTTCCAGAACTGGAATCGAACTCAGGCCCTTGTGCTTGTCAGGGAAGTGCTTATTCCACTACTGAGCCATTTCTCCAGTCCCTAAGGTGCTATATTGTCTAATTGATTTCATATTTGTAATTTTGTTAACCTCTGGCCTTATAGTTTTCATCTGAAAAGTGAGGCTGGACCAATTATTCTCTAATGCTATTTTGACTTTTAACATTCTTACTCTTTTGTTGGCTCTTTTTTGTATAAAAGTGTGAGATGTAAATTTAAAAGGACACACAATTGAAGATATTTTTCATACATAAGGTACTGAAATAAATTTAAGAACTAGGAGATCTGCTGTATAAATGTTAGAATTATTATTTAGCAAAAAGAAACTTAACCACATGGCAGTATGCATCCATGTAAAGGACAGAAAAGCACCTAAGACAGTAACTACATAGGAGAAATAGAGCAGAAGTTTCTTGTTATTTGAATGCCTTCAAATACAGTCAAATCTTTAGCAAAAATACTAATGCGGTATCTGGTTTAGAACATACAATAGTGGAACTCGTGACAATAGTGTACAATTTGGAAGAGAGAAACAAAAGTAAACTGCTGTTAAGTTCTTATATTAGATAGGAAGTAGTATAATATAATATTTTACTTAAAATTATAAATAAAATACATACCATTAACCCCAAAGCAACTTGTAAGTTATGAATTATAGCTAAGAAGACAAAGAAAGGGATAAATTAGAAACAAAATTAAAGCACTTTGTTTAATGTATTTTTTGATTTAAACAAATATCATGAGATTTCATATTAGATTCCTGGAAATCCATTCCTTAGAAGATAGAAGAGCAATCTTGGAAGAATGCATGGAAAAGCATTTTGGGGAAAAGCAACCTAACTTAGCAAAGCACTCTTTTTTTTTTTAATTTTTATTTTATTGAAGTACAAATATCAATGAGACAGTTTTAAGATACCGTGACAGGATGGATTTGCTAAATTAATACATTGCAAACTGTTCTCATAATGTTTTGGTATCATAGAAGGTGCATACATGATATTATACTTACAGACATTATTATACCGTATGTCTCTTATCAGTAAATTAAGAGAGTGTAGCTGTTTACGTATCTTATTTTTTTATACCTGAATTACATCAAAGATTCAATAATTAGTACTTCCTACCTTGTATATTTCCTAGTGGTTGTCCATAGTACTAGAAGCCGACATAATATCCTGTCCAACCACCATTAGTGCAAATCTGGAGATGGCTCAGTAGATAAGTGCTTCCCTTTCAAGCAAAGCACTCTTACGTACTGATCGTTCTCCTTAACCCAAGGGGTGTTTGGCTATCTTCGTACTATGTGTGGCCCGGACCCTGGAAGCCATTCTTAAGTCCTCATGGGAATTAGCTAGAACTTCAACATGAAGTACAAGACTTGAATCAGAAGCTCCACACAGGGCAGAGCACAAGCTTGCATATTGTTTCATTTCCAGCATGGAGCTCACACATGAGCACCCACATGACTTCCAGGAAGGAGTCTGGCTCAAAGCAGAACCTGTCGTAAGCATTAATCTGAGTGCACTTACATTCTAGAAAAATAGTGTAACTTTAAAAACCAAGAGTGGATGCCACCTACCTGTTAGTACCAGACAGTACTTGGAAGATAGAAAGTTAGTGGAGGAACATAACTAAGAAAATAGAGTGGATGGGGTTACAATTGAGGGCACTGGCAGTGAGGTTCATCCACCTGCTAAGATCTCAAGGAGGAAGTGCAGGTGAGAAATGACAGAGAAGTCAGCAGCATTTTACACCACGTATGCTTACCCCCTATGAGAACAGTAGACAGCTGCCTTTACCCCTGCTCGAAAGGTACCTGACTGCTTGGCATTTACTCTCTAGTCAAAACAACAAGAAAGGAAATAAGAGATATTTTCCCATTTTTCTCTAGTTCTGAAAGGTATCATTACAATAAAAAAGAGTCACATCAGTTAATACCATAAAACCCTCTCCAAATCTGGAGTTGGAAGGAGGCTGCCTCCATTGGCATAATGTGCTCACGTCCATCCATACTAAATCAATGCTTCTGACGAGGAGACTACTCAAGTTGACAGAGCTCTCCGTGTGGCTCTGTAATGCTTAGTTTGTAAATATGCAAGGATAACTGAGGATCATCAGGCAGTTGAAGAAATAATCCTCAAAAATAGGAAAACTAATCAGAAAGGAAATGAGGTAACTCAAGAGGGAAGCTTATAAATGTCTAATCAATATTTATAAACACTGAAGGAAATTTTATATTTGTAAACCAGAATGCTATTAAAAATAAGGCATCAGAAGACAAGAGCTCCTGTACATTTAAAATGTGTTTTCTAAAAGTTAAATCAGTAGAAAGCCTGGACGAACTCCCAAAGTTTAGAACAAAAAATACAGAAAGTTAAAAATATGGACAAAATGTGAAACATGAAGATTAATTAAGTCCTTTATGAAGAAATTTTTGAAAAAAAGAAAAGCAGAGAAACTGTCAATGTGCTTCTAAAAGCAAATGCTGAAAGAGTGGGAAAAGTTAGAACTTGGGCTAGCTGTTTTTTTTAATTTTAAAGAGAAAAATAAAATAATAAAAGCTTCAAAACAGGTCGAGTTATAATAATCACATATTGGATATTGTTGTCTTTGTAATATTCAGAGTATATGATATAGGAATATCCTGTCCAATCAGTATTAGCCCAAACCTTTCTTTTCAATGAACTGAGAGACTAGCTGTATTTACACTCAGATGCAGCAAGCTGATGATTCTATCTAGACTAGTTTCTTGAGTCACAGTAAGAGAGGCAGGAGACTTTATAAGTTTGAAAATCACTTTCAATTTATTATAGCTGGCTTATTAAATTCAAGAATTTTATAAGGCAAAACATATTATTGTCATAAAATTAGTACCATTTTAACTTTTAAAACACCACGCCACTGATTAAAAACTGTTTCATTCTTTCTGGAATACAAAAATTCACCACATACGCAAATGGAGGATCCTGAATCTTCCTCATACCCATCTCGAGGTACATTGGCCAGGCTGCTTAATTATATAAAGTTCTGATACAGAACCGATACATGGCTGAAATTCTTTTTGGGGGGAGGGGCTAATCATTTTCTTATGCTATCTCTCTGGACTCTTTTAGAAACAAATAAAATTCCTTATAGTCCAAATTATTGGATTTGGGGGTATGTTTGTCTAGTAAATAAGATAATTCTCCTATGAAAATTGATGTCCATAAGGACAGTTCTATCAGTAGTTGCATAATACCAATAATTTCACTATATCCCAAATTTTAAATAGACACCAATTAAAGTGAGATTAAAAATGACATCCAATTAATTTTTCCCAATTAAAAATAATATTTTTTGAATGGAGTAGGGTTGAGCTCATGTAGTAAAATTCATACTGGACCTCAAGAAATTAATTAAGGGTCAGATTGGTGACATTCATTGTAAATAGCAAATCCAAAACTAGAGCCTTTTTGAACTACAATTCTGATAATTTTTCATCCATTTTTACTATCTTATTTGCAGTACAAAAAAAGTACAAGCTCAGAAAGTAAAATAGATATTTCAAAAATAATGTAGTCTTGAAGAATGAAACAATCCCCGTACAGAAGGTGTCAAGCGTAGAGCAAAAGCAATTAGTGAAGTTGAAATGTGTTCTTTTAGTTATTTAAATCAGATAAGGAGAATATATGTTCTTACATGATTTTATGAAGTCATTCTATTTTGTAATCTTGTTACAGTATCACCAAAGGGTATTTTATTTTCTGTCTTACTTTCTGCTTTTTTTTTCCGTAGTAATCCTTTTAAGGAAAAAAAATATCTTGCTGAAATTGAAGTGAATACATTTAATGCAGTATAATCAGCTCCTAAATCTACTTAACTGGAGCCCCATCATGCATTTAGTGCATTGAATGAATGGCACAAATGGGGAACGTATTATAATGAGGGCTGGGTGCATTTGGTGAGACGAAAACTTCTCTTTCCCGAAATGTTTTTAAGCATCTGATTTTGTAGTCAAGTATAGTTCAATTTGCATACCTCTTTATTTGCATTTGACCTAGACACTCGCATTAGTTTTTGGAGATTTCCACTTTTATGGTGCTTTTGAACACTTCACTGCCACCCACTATGACAAAATGCATTTTTCTCACTGAGGATCTTTGAGGGGAGTCATGTGTAATTATTTCTAACTTGTTACTTGTTTCTATTTAAATTAGTACAAGTGTTTCACTTGCATTACAGAGTTGCTGTGCTTTCATTGCATTTGTTTTCAGCCAATTTTTGAAGAGTAGATGCAATTTGCGAGATATGCACATTTTCTAAGTGGAATATAAATGATATTCTATTGTGATTGACCACATAATCAGAAAGAGGCCTCCAGTTTTGGGATATAAATGTCTAGATCATGTTTTCCTGTCTTTACTGATCTTGAAGTCATACGTAATCAGAAGCCAGCCTATCCCAATTTCAGTTTGCTGCAGATCAGCATATCACTCTACATGCCACCATCGGTCCTTATTTTCACTTGACTTGAAAATCTGGGTGATGCGCCCAGTTCTTTTCTTCCCACCCTCCTGCATGCGGTCACCTGTAGGCTCATGTTGGCCTCTGCAAGCAAGACTGGGTCTGCATCTTCTTCATTTCTGTATGCATTGCCTGGGGTCAGGCCACCAGCATGCCTGTCATGGAGCTTTTTGTCGTTCTGTCTTCCTCTGAATGTGGTAATTTTTACAGAATTCAAACCTAAATGTCACACAACTGCATTCAGCATGCAGAATGTACACTGTCCAAGCCAGTTGTAAGATAAGCATCAAGCAGCTCTCCTACATGCCGCACATCTTTAACATTTAGACTCTATTACCTCTCCTCCCATCTCCCACTGAACTCTCATTTACTACTCTAGCCATTCATGGTTGCTTCTTAAGTATTAATGGACTGATTGTTCACATACTTCTAAGTTCCCACGTGTTCTCTACTATGCCTAGATTTCCCATTTCCCAAACACATGACTGGTGATACATATATGTCAGAGTTAATAGGGTGTAGATGACAGCATGGGTTCTGTATTCCAGTCCTTCCAAGTGTCATAGGATCTGGATCAATGACTTGGTTTACTGAAGGATAATTTTCTCATCTGGAAAATGGTAGTTGTAATGTTATCTACCTCATTACAAGGTTTATGTATGTAAAGAGTAGGGTACAGGGTCTCTGTGGTAGATAGTACATGATGGGCAATGGATGTTATCAATGCAAATAATGAGGAATAAAATTGTCATAGTTATCAAGGAGGAGAAAATCTACCAAGGACATTACATTTCATCTCATATAAACTGCCTAGACTTATACTTCACAACTACAGTAAAGTTGACCATTTTTCCCATTGCACCTTAGGTAATCATGTAATTTTTTAAGCCAGATATGTATGGCTACATACATATTGTACTTTACCCTGTAAATATGTCCATGAAAAGGGCTGAGAAATTGGAGTCTGCAAAAACATAGCAACTTCTAGGTATTACTTATGTGGTTAATAAATCATGATCTCTTGAGGCTCACTCTCCTGGACTCATCCGCAATTTCCGGGCTCTGCAGAGGTAGGTGAGTTTTGGAAAAGGCATCTCCTGAGAGGCATGGAGTGCAAGTATATCTTTAATCAAAAGGAAAAAAAACCTTGCTTTTTCCACATTCTGTTTTTCTTTTTAACTTTATTTAGCCTTTTCTGTTATTTTTACTTTACCTCTGGGTTCAGACTTGAGGGCCTGCCTTCAGGGTAGCAGGGGTGGCCAGGAGAAGCCCCTGTTTTAACAAGTCTTTTAAACAGCCCCTCCAGGACTTACCCAAAGGGCTGAGCTGTCTTCTCTGGCTCCATCGTTCCCTTTCTGACATCCTCTGCAGTCAGCTCATGTTCTCCCTGTCTTTGTGGTCTGAGCTACCTCTGCTATTGAAGTGACCCTTTCACCTGAATCCCAGAACAGCCATCAGACTCTCTTTCTTGATAGGCCAGAGAGCAGGAGAAAAATCTCTACTCCACTGTTGTTTGAAATAAGTAATTATTGCAGCTCCCAGAAGTGGATGGTGAAAAGGTGAGTTGAAGAGGGGCTGATGCCAAGGTCTCTCTGACCTAGAATGAGAGATGTTTTATTTTAAAATTTCCTGTGAACAAAAAATAAACAAATAAATAAAATAAACATGAAGGGCACACCACTAATCCCTTGCTCCTACCATAGAACTCTGTCTGCCATAGTGACAAGCAAGAATATTGCTTCTTCCCCAGGGTCTAGCCTGCAGCTGTCTTCATGCCCCTTCTTCGGAGGTGCTTGCTACTTCTCAACCTCAAAGTAACCATTATGATTTAAAGGGAGAGTGAGATTAAGAAACCCTAGACACACTGCCTAGGGAGATTTCCTGAGAGTCCCAGTGTTTCATTAGGGTGTCTTACTGGCCCTGTGTAACAGAGGTAGAGTGAGAAAGGAATCAGCTTTAAGCCCCGGAGCTCCCAGCAGAGCTCTTCAGCTATCATTCACTCACCTGGCACATGTTTGTTGAGCCTCTCTGCCTGCCAGGTACTGAGCTGGATGTGGGTGATGATGGGGATGACAAGGTCAACCAGGACTCTGTACCTGGAATGGGAAATGGGCAATAGGGGTAGGGATGGGAGAAGCTGGGGTAGCTGGGGGAGGAAACGGGGAACAAGACAATTTCAGTGAATAGTAACACTATGAACATTATAAAAGAGTAATTGGAGGGCACACCTTCAGTAGAGTGTGCCACTGGATGGCAATGGAAAGTGACTCTGCCAGGGTTTAAGGAGATAGCTTTCTAGGCAGATTGGCTAACAGGTAATATAGATTAAGCCAGAAAAGAAGAGGACATATTCAAAAACCAAGGAGAAGGGAGTGCTGGAGAGGAGTTAGGAACAATATGACCTGGGCCTTGTGGAGTGTAACATGGAGGTGACATACTATTCTAACTTTGGATTTGATATTTTGGAAATGCAGCAATTAAGTTCAGAATAATGTATTAAAGCTAAATTTTGGAGTTGGCTTTCTAAGCTGTGTATCACAGATTCTACTGTTCATACTTTTAGCCAGAGATGCTATCTAAGATAAACCATCTAGAGCTGACTCAGTCTCTTGGTTTATAGCAAAGGTTCAGGTATTACAGGGGACATTTTCTGGAAAGGCCATAAACCCTCATACTTAAAAATTGTTACTTGGGATAATGATAATTATTGCACTCAACACAGCATAATAAAGATTAATTAGTGGATTTTTGTAAAGTACTTTGAAGAGAAGTGATTTGGGCATAATCACAAGTCTTATCTCTCATTGACTTTTGAGCATCCTTTTTATTTAGTATTGATTCAGTGCTATTGATCAGTTTGATGGTCATTAATCAGGCTAGCTCAGGTTTTACTGTTTCCAAATTCATTTCTGCAAATTGGTGGTATAAGATATTTTTGTCGTAATATACCCACATTACCAATTCTCATTTTAACTGAGAATTTGAAAGGTTGAATTAGTTCAACCTTCAATACAGTTTTTTTTATACTTTTATTATAGCTATCAACACAAAGTAAGCTAATTTATTGTGGATGTGTCATCCAAAGCCTCTCTATTTGAACTCTTTAAAGATAGAATTATAATTTCTCAGTTATCCCAAAATAAATGGCCCTAGTAAGTGTCAAATGTGATGCTCAACATTTACATGGGCTAAACATTAACTGAAACAGATTGTGTGCTCAGGGTAGACTTTTTCTTAAGATTTTATTTTATTTTTTTTATTAATTTTATTGAGAAACAAATAGCAATGAGACAGTTTCAAAACCAATTAGTAGTACAGTTTCAGTAATTAATACATTGCATATTGTCTTCGTAGAGAGCATTCATAGTACAAGATGCAGACATGATATCCTGTCCAAACACTATTAGTACAAATCTTTCTTCTCACTAAATTAAGAGAAAGTAGTTATATATCTACCCTAACTATATTGTATAGACAGATACAAAATGGTCCTGCATTTGTGTTTCCTTTCTTTTTTTTGTTTCTTTTTGTCAGAAGTGTGTATCCCTTTGTCATTTAAATATTGTAGGCGTGTGAATTCAGAAAAATAATTCAATATAGTCCAGTAGCCCATAATAGTAGTGGATTATCCATAAGACAGGCAATGTTAGAAATTATTGACTTGAACCCTTCACAGCTTAGCATATTAATATGACTTTACTTTTTATACCTTGATTTTAGACTTTTCTGCTAGATGATTAATATCAAGATAAAGCAAGACCTATATAACAAGAAACGTAACTTTTATATCTGACAAGCTCAGTCAAATCCCCTCAGGATTTATCCTGAAGCCCTGTACTGCAGTTTGTAGATCCTTTGTCAGTGTCAGCCATGTGGATGAGTCACAGCCATTGATTGACCAATTCACTCTCTGTGAAAGCCTGAGAGAATGCTTTCTGTCCAAGTGACTCTCCTTAGGCACATTTTACATCAACAGTCACTTTGCATCATTATCAGTCACGCCATAATGTCCTTGATCAGGAAATTTGGTACACAATTCAGTTTAATGATCCTTCATTTGTATCCCCTTTTTTTGTATAGTTTTGTCAGAGATGGGTATTCCATTGCCATTTAAATATTGTAAGTGTGTAAATTGAGCAAATTAATACAATATAGTCCAGTAGTCTGTAATAGTAGTTGATTATCTGTAGGTCTGGCTTAAGATTTGATTTTGAAAAGAGCACTTAAGCATCATTAGAAATAATCTGGAACTAGATAGCTCAGTGGACTAAAGTGGCTGCTTGGGCACGTGCAGGGACTGACATTCAGACCCCACCATGCTGTGCAGGCCCTGCCCCCGGGGCATGCTGTGCTGTGGCTTGAGACTGGGAGCAGTGACACAAGCCTGTAATCCCAGTCCTTGGGAGGCTGAAAAGGGGAGGGTGTCTATGAGTTCTACCTGGTTAGTGAGACCCTGTAGACCCTGTACTAAATGCATTTAGAAAGAAAATCTGGAACTTTGAGATGGTTAAATCAGTCGACTGTCTTTCTCACCTCACTTTTTGTGGTGCAATAGCTATTATGAAAATCTTTGTGATCACCCCAGTTCTCAACAGCTCTGTTTTTTGTTTGGTGTTTGCTTTTGATAGAACCTATAGAGCTGCAGTGTAGTATCCTGGACAGATGATTGCATTCCTTTTCAGGAGGAGAAATTAATACTCAAGATCTGGTGCACATTACATGTGTAATAGTAGTAAGCATAGAAGTTTACAGGGCAATTATGTGGGAAGCTGTCATTACCCTAGGGCTGCAGGTGCACAAACTGAGGCCTCGAACTACTGAGTACCTTAATTAGCACTCACAAATGAGAAGTAGAAGTTTCTGGACTCAAACACAGGTTTCACTGGTTCTGAGTGTTATGGCTTTCAGCTTCAATATAACTCCTACCAATGTCAGTAATTAATCAACCTTTCCCTTTCTCATCAGAGAATACATTTCAGCAGACATTTAATTGTTACAAAGGGTGCTGCAATTTTGTAATTTATTATCACTTATTTTCATTTTATTTCATAGCTTTCTCATTAATGAAAACAGCAGACAAAGAAACTCTCTGCTGAGGCAAAGTCTGCGGTAGGGCAGGAGGAAGCAGAACTGGTATCACTAGAGGAAGCAGATGCTGGCACATCTCTATGTTTAAGGGAGATGATAGGAATGAATTGGTTGACCCCAGAAAAATTCACAGTGGATATAAGGTTGGCTCAGGTCTTAGAGAAAGAGACACTGGTTCATATTCACAGAGTGGGCTGCTGATGGGAAATCTTGGGTACTAGCTCTGCAGTGCATGGTGCTACACCAGAGGATCCACATCCCTGTAGCTACACAGAAAGGATGATTTGAGAATCTATGTAAATACAATGCCTCTGTCTTGCACTGAAAGCCAGTGATTTCCTGAGAGAAGCCTGCTCATATTGCCGCTCCCCTTCCTCTTCTATGCATTGCCGTTCACCGTTTCTTCCATCTCCAATTCCAAGTGCAGCATGCAGCTGAGAACCCATAGAAGAAGCAAATCCTTCTGCTATACACTCAGTAGACAGGATATATTTGAGTGACAGATCTGATATTTTCTTACTATCTTGAGCCCTTTGGCAAGAAAAAACAAAAGATGAAAGAAAGCCAACAGTACTTGGCTGTTGTGAGATTTCCAGTGTCAGCCTGAATAGGAGATGCTCATCTGCAATTTTTGATTCATCTCTTTCCCCTCACCTGATTTCCCTCCTCTGACATGAAGTTGGATGGGGCAAAATCCTGGGCATGTCAACACAGAGAGACTCTGTCTCTGGATTAGTTTTGCAGAGTAAAGCAAAATCATAGAATCTGCAAGCTTCAGATCCCTCAAGATCAAGGCAGCCCAACCCTATATAGGGATTATCAGATGAGGGGATGGAGGGACAATGAGCTAGCTGTAAAACACACATATTCATGGTGTGGTCACATTGGTTCACTTTTCATTTAATTTATAACATATTTATAAGCACTACTATTCATAGCAAGAACTGCATTGAGTACACTAGATAAAGTATTGAATACAATTGATTCAGTCTTACTCTCCAGGTATTTGTAGTTTTGACCAAGGAAAAGACATGTCCTTGAAGTCTTCTGCCAACTCCCAACACAGATTCTTTCCAAGAAAGCCTTAGCATAAACTAGGACTTGAGGTCACTGTATCTCATCCTGGTAGGTGTCTCTAGCCTTATATCTCTCCAGAGGAAAGCATCCAAGAGACTTCCAAATAGTGGTTAGGATTTCTAACAAGAGAAGAAAAGGGAGAAGAGAGGAGGAAGAGACTGAGAGAGTGTCTTGGTTACTTTTCACTCATGGCTGGGACAAAATAGCTGACACCTAAAATTCAGGAAGTGCAGGTTTTTTAGCTCACAGTTAGTGGACGTTTTCATCCATAGTGAGCTGGTTCCAAGGCAAAGTAGCATGTGGCAGAGGGCAGCTATTCACGGTGGCAGAAAATAGCAATAGTCAAAGGAGGAGCAGAAGCTATGACAGATAGCAAGCCTTTCTCCCTTCCTTATACTGTATGAAGATTACCCACCACAGGGCACGCGTGCAGCACTCACACCCATAAACCATAATCTCTGCATTGGGCATGAATTAATAAATTCTAGAAGCCACACCAGTGACCGCATGAGGCGTTAAGGGGACAACTTGACACAAACCATGAGAAAGAGAGAGAGAGACAGAGACAGAGACAGAGACACAGACACAGACACAGACGGAGACAGAGACAGAGACAGAGACAGAGAAAGCCATCCCTCACAGAGGAATGAACTCCCAGGATATATTTCTACCACAACAGGTATTCTCCTAGTCCTCATTTGCCCTGAAGTAGTTCCCAGGAGCTGTGTTCAGCAGGACCAGCCAATCTCTGTGTACTGTCTAGTATACTCTTGAACATTCTGAAGCAGCCCTGCCTCACTGATATTCTTCTTGTTCTGTTTCACATATCTGTTTCCTCGGATCTTTAAAAGTGGCTGATTAAGCTATAATTAGTAGTTACAAACACCAGGAAGAATTTATTTCTACTGTGACCTAATTATCACTAATTCAAATTGATTCAAGCTAATAGGACATTTAAAAGTATCTATAATGCTATAGTAAAATAGACACCAGTGTATGTTGAATTCCTCCCATATTCATACAATTATGTCAAGGCTATGTGTGAGAGACAATATTTCTTACACCTTCAGAGTTATGAATTTATAAGATATCCTAAGGCCACAGCCCTTCAAAGAAAAGGAAATGAAAACCCTGGGAAAAGAAAGAATGGATGGAGCTGGAGAAATCTTGGCTTCCATGTTCCAAAATGATCCCTTGACACTGGTAGCATCTTAGTATACTTTCTGTTGCTACATAAGAAAATGTAAGCAAGAATGAGAGTGATGTTTTGTAACTTCTTCAATTTACATATACTTAAATCGACCTAAGGGCTATCTACTGTGGTATATGGGACACAGAAAAGACAATTCAAACTAGTGGAAATACTAAATTAATTTTGAATAAAGATGAACTTTAATCTCCATTGTCAAGGATGTTAGATAACATAGATATTACTCTAATCCACTTTTCTTGTGACTTGAACTGCTGCTCCACATAGCCAAGCCAGCCCTGTAATTGCCTAGCAGATTGTGAAAGGGTAGTTTTGGATCAATGCAGATGGTGCCTTGCACAGCCAGGTTTACCCTACCAGCGTAGCCTTGGTCATAAACTTTCAATAGCTCATTTATAAAAGTGGGAGCTATGGGGTCTTCTTTTTCTGTAACACCATTTAATATCTAAAAAATATAAGTATATATAACATCTATGAATCTGAGAATCAGGAAAATAAGTGATAACAAATTCTTCTTTAATTACTATAAATTGTAACAGAATGTTATTTCCAAGTCATTTTGCTTATTTGTATTTATGGAAAAAATAAAATAGTAGAAGCATAACAATAGTTAATGCATTGTGTGTTGCTATCTTCAAAAGATTTATTCAAAGTATAAGATATGGGGCACAAAAATTGTCCAAAGGATGCTGACATAAACCTTTCTTTTCAATGAACTAAGAGGAAACCCATAGTATAATTATGTTGTATTTTTTCCTTTTCCTTTTCTGCCTTGCCCCTTTCCCCCATCCTACTTCCTTCTTTCCTTTTGAGTAATTTTTTCTCATGTCATAAGATATACTCCAGCCTTTGTGTTCACAGCTCATAACAATCACAGCCAATGTTCTACTGTCACAATTCCTTGGTATAAGAGAGCAGGCAACTGCTGATTCTTCAGCCCTCATCTCTGAATTATTTCTCAGGACACACTGTGAGGAATGGAGATGCAGTTAAAAGTATTAATACGACCCCACAAAGACATGCTATCAAGCACTCAAAGCTGCAATAATAATGCACACGAATCAGTTTAATTCTCAAAACACCCTACTATGTGGCCACAAGAGTTCACCTGAAATGTCTACATGTGGCTGCTATGTTTCTAGGCTACAGTTATCACTATATGTGGTATGAATGCATGAGTGGAGTATCAGATATACTATTATTTACACTTTATATGATATGTAAGTCCCTGAGGCCCCACGAGGATCTGTTTGAAGACCATCTAGATGTAATACTTGCTCTCATCTCATTTGCGATCATGGTGATTACATTGTTTTCTTCTTCTGCTTTCCTTCTTGCTTTTTCTTGGCACAACAGCATCATATTTTGGCACATGAACAGGATACTTGTCCTTTATAATATACTCCCTTCCAAATGTTCGTTATCTTCAGGGAAAAAGGAAATGTTTGACTTTGTAGATAGTAAGTATATAGTTTAAGTGCTGGTTTCTATCAAATTGTAGGTCATATTTTTTTGCATTTGACACTTACATAATTCAAGTCTCTGGGTGATTTTTCAGATAACTGGAGCAATGAATGAAGAATGAAGCATAATTTCTGGATAATTATGAATATTTTAGGATACTATGATAAAAAGTCCTTGTTGATATTTCAACTATGAACACTATGAGGTGATTCTAAAGTTATTGAGAACAAGAAAGAGAGTGGCATTGCAATACAGAGCCAGAGAAAGAGCAAGAGAGAAATGGAAGGAAACAGGGAGAAACATCCAGTGACATCATAAAGGTGTTAATTTTTTTAAAGGGGCTTAGCATTTCATGCTGTCCTTGGAGGTGTCAGCAGGGTTATTATCATGACTTAAGTCAATGTTTGATTGATGCTATTATCAACAATACAATCTCTGTGAAGGTTTTGCCCAAGACAAAATGAACATCTACAGAACTCAGTCACCACCCGGAACTTAATTTCTCTTGGAACTCGATGTGGCAGAGGAGAAAACAGAAGAGGAATTCATCAGCAAGAAGACAAGCTAGATACGTTCAATATGCTGTACTTTGGATAAAGATACTATTCTATTTTAGATTTAATAAAATTTGAGGTTAAATACTAAACTAACAGAATTTACTGTTACCTGAACAAATTTTAGTTGATAAATACTATTCATAGGATAAATATCTCATCTTAGAAAAAATACTTCTTAATATCATCATTGATGATGTGTTAAAATTACCATCATGATACAGATAAATTTAAATTCTTTTTAAACTACATAGTCCCTATCCTAAATTAATTCTGGCATTTGTGTGATATATCATTAAAGTTTATCAGAGAGATAAAATTAGGCCAAAATTTTGTCCATCAAACGAAGTATCTATGACATTTTAACATATGACCATGAAGCTGACCAAATTTGAAATATTTTTTTGATTTGTTTTTCTTCATGTCTTTCATGATGTGTCTAGAATCTTTGTCCAAGTTTCTTTTAGTGCTATTCATTTGTGGAACAGAAAAATAGAAAATATTGCACGATTAAAGGATGTAACTGATTTGATTCCAGAGAATTTTTGAGATTAAGAGAGAAAAACAGTGCACCTCACTGTCCTCAAACATCTTTTTAAAAATGTGATATTGTTTTATGTATGCCATTTCTCCCCAAGGTAAAGTATGACAGTGACTGTTTTAGGTCATAAGAGGAAGGTCAATAGCTTGTCTAGACACTGTCTTTGATAACAATAAGCATTTTCAGGAATCCAGCGAAAGCATATCCGTTTGCAAAAGGTAACTAGATAAGATGATGTGTACTTCTGTTACCAATAATTGGCTGTGGAATTCAAAGTAGAACACTTTCCTTTCCTTAACTGGCTTGTACATCATACTGGGGACCACTTGCTTTTCACAAATTAAAGGAAAAAGTGAATAATATTGGTTTTAAATAAAGGTGGCATATTCTTAGAGACCACATCGTTAAACACTTGGGCAGTAAATGAATTTTTATAATGACCTCTTTTGATGTATTTTATGCATCTGTATGGAGTAGACAATGTTTGTACTGTCTTCTCCCTTTTTTGCTTAACACATTTTTAAAATTCTTGTCTTCTCTCGTTTCTGATGAGCTTTTGCTGCTGTTTGTTCTTGCCTGTGCTTCTCTTATCAAGTGTACATATAGGATACATAACAACATGCTGTAAACACACATCACATTTTCAGTTTCTCTTTAGAACAAGAACAATTGCTGTCATATTGTAAATAGAATTCTGCCTATAAAACCATGGTGTGGATTGCTGATTTCAAAGCTTCTTCAGGTTACAGTGTGAAAATATCATGACAAAAGAGTATGTTCTGTCTTGTCCTGTCCTTTGATGAGCACAGCACAAAGTAGAAAATGTTCCCTTTTTAGCGCTGACTGCCAACCTTCTAAGCTGGAGCCCTAATTACACCCTTGCAACATGAAGCCTTTTCCATTTGCACATCAATGGAAAATTAATCCTGCGTCCAACTGGAAGGTTGGTGATGTCAGGTGAACTAGAAGAGTAGGTAAGTGATTCTGTGTCTTGCAACGTGGTTTTCACCAGCATCCTATAGTGGAAATGTTTAAAGATACACCAAAAATTTACAAGTATCTTTCCTTGAGTATCTTCGTGTCTTCCTCCAAGTTTCTGCCATTAACATTTTACTACACCTGTTTATCACATATTTTATCCTTCACCCATCCCTCTACCCGGATAATCCATCTTATTTTTGCACTGCATTTCACAGTGAATTGCAGCACGGTTTTCCCTAAATACTTTATCTTGCTATAATGACTTTGATGAAGAAAATGGATACATTTCTCCCAACCAACTTTGAAAAAGCAATTTTAGAGAGGCGAATAAAGGTAGAGAAAGTTATTTTCCAGCGCAAAGATATAAGGAAAAATAAGTTTTGCAACATCACACAGGGTCATTTTACAGCACACTGTTCCAGTTGTGCTGGAATTTAAATCAATATGCCTCCATTTTTGCTTTCAGTGATAAGAAAGAATTGCCCATCATCAGATTTATACAGCATTCTTCAGGATCAGAAACATGTTGGTACCAACGTGATCCCAAGTAATGCTTAAAATATGAGAATTGCTGGTGGATTTTGTTGTTATACTACTAAGCAGATGTCAGACAATTTTGTTAATATGTGCTGTTAAAATCAAATAGTACAATTGAGACATTTTAGGTTTAGAATCAGAAAAAAGTTATCCTTTCATTGTGCCATTGTTTCACTGAAATGAGGAGCATTAAAACATGTAACAGAGAAATTGAGACATGCATTCATCTCTGCACATTATGATGTTCTTCAGCTGTGCGGCCGCTTACCCTTATGTGGCAGAAAATGGTTGAGTGAGTTTCTAAGCCGTTTCAGGGTGCAGGAAGTGAGTGGAACAGTGAGTTCTGCACAGATGTTAGAATAAGCCACTTAATAGGAGTTCTTAACATGGAAACAATGATAAATTATATGGGCAGTCCTCAATCTGCCATGCACAAGTAGTTAGAGATGATTTAACTTGAAAGTACTTCATGATTGAGGAATTAAAATCCTGGGGTTATACAGGGGACCTTTCCTGGTCCTCATCATGACCCAGAAAGTTTATATTTGTAATCCCATGGGAAATTTATTTTAGTGAATTAATTCCAATCTACCACTTCCAGTATAATCCATGGCAAGAACAAAGACACTAAGGTGTATTGGTAGTTATGGGATGCTAAGGGGTCCTAAGTGCAGCTACAATAATGGCTTTCCATAACAAAAGCCTCAACCCAGGGATGAATCAGATTTTATTAATTCCTGAAGAGAGTGGCTTGAGGATGGGTAGCTGTGAGAATGGCAGGAAGTAGGTGAGTGTTATGAGCTGGGATGGGTAGGAGGCCTGAAGTCACCTCTGCAATGTGCAGAGAGAAGACTAAGCAGAATGAGTAATCTGCACGACACAATGGAGATAGTATCTAATGTTTCTGGGTCCGTTTCTTGGCTCTGATGTGTACTATTTGATGCCTTGGGAAATCATAGCCTTTTCTTTCTTTCTTTCTTTCTTTCTTTCTTTCTTTCTTTCTTTCTTTCTTTCTTTCTTTCTTTCTTTCTTTCTTTCTTCCTTCCTTCCTTCCTTCCTTCCTTCCTTTCCTTCCTTCCTTCCTTCCTTCCTTCCTTCTTTCTTTCTTTCTTTCTTTCTTTCTTTCTTTCTTTCTTTCTTTCCAACAGGGTCTTACTATGCAGTTTAGGCTGGCATCGAACTCACTAGCCTAGGATGGCCTCAAACTCAAAGTGATTCGCCTACCTCAGTGCTGAGATTACTGGTGTACACCATCACACCCAGAGACTAGATCCCAGCCCATGATGTGGAGCACAACTCTCCATTGCAATTCAGCTCACACATTTATTTAGGAGCTAGGAGGCTAGGAAACAGTGCCCTGTCATCTTTGCTTCAGAGACTATACATCAGCTCCTCTACTTGGTCTCATTTGTATTGCTAAAAGCCACCTGAAGGGATAAGGAAAAGTCCTAGCCAGTTCTACACACATCAACATGTGGAAATAGAGCCAGGTTCAGGCAAATGGAGACAATTGTGCCTCCTTCAGGAAGAGTAGCTGTGGTGGTCCTCCCTAGGCGGACAGTGCATAGTCTTCAGTGATTTTATTAAACATTCTGTGTGTGGAAAAGTAGATGCTACCTTTGCTGAGGATGGGCACAGGTAGGAGCCTGCAGAGCTCCACAGACAAAGAATAAAGGTTGACTGGGTTTAGTCCAAGGGTGAGAAGATGGAGCAAGATTTGAAATTCCACCAAGGTTACATAAAATACTGACGTTTCCAAAGATGGTAGAGAAGAGAGTTGCTTATGGTAACTGAAGGTAAGGAGAGGGGAAAGACAGTGGTCTGGAAAAGCAAAACTAATGGAAAGGTACAAACCCCTCTTCTGTGAACTGTGGGACTTAGTGTACATGGTGCTCCAGAGCTGAGACTCCTCATCCTTTCTCTTCCCTAGAAATTCAGACTCAGCTACACTTACATTCCAGGTCAGGTCGCATCCCTTCCCCAAACAGTCCTTGATCTTTGCATCCGTTCTTCTATCTTGTGATGTACCCCAGCCCACCAGGGCACGCTCACTTAGGGGTTTCTGAAGGAAAGTCCAAGGGTCAAAATGAGAGTTTCTGGACTATTCTTACCAAAAAGATTGATGCCACCAAATGAAAAATCTCAGTTAACTAGTTGCACAGAAATTCACACTGCGAGTCCACTGAATCACTGGACGCTGTCTTGACTTTTAGTTCAACATTGCTGGGAGCAGGGTGAGAAAGGAACAGAAATAGGCAGAAAAGGAGAGACTAGGGGTGGTGAGAGAAAAGGAAGAGGAAGTCAGACTAAATTAAAGAAAAATATAGACATTTTACACTCTACCAAGGGTTTTAGTTGTTCATTTGTTTTCTTTTTTAATAACGTACTACTTTTTTCCTGGATAAACTGTATTGTTTGTCATGCCTTCGTGTTTTCTCTCCTAATTAAATATAAATGACCAGGTTTGTGCTAACTACAGATGTCCTTAATTTACCAACATTTTCATTAGAAAAACAACAGAACCATATATTATAATGTCCATGAACCCTAATAGTTTGTCTTTATTTTCCCTTTGTGGTTCAACCTTGATACTCAGGGTGAACACGCTCAGTTTGCCAAGACTGCAAGTTGTTCCTGGAGGTTTGAGGAGCACGGTAATAAGTGAATACTTTAGGACTTCCTTTTCTTACTCATTCTCCTTTAAATATATTACACATATGAACATTTACTTCTAGAAAAATTCAAGAATTAGGAAAGTAATTTTGAGAAAAATGTTCTCAAAATTCCATGAGCGAGGAAGAAACACCACTTGAAAGTTCCTCGAAGTTCCCTCAGAAATTCCTTGTTTTAAGAGCTCTATGGCTCTGCCCTATGAAAAAGTTCCAGAGTCACCTTCCTGTCCACCTCACTTATCTCCTGCCTTTCCACTGTACCTGACACGCATTAACTCCACTTGGCAAATGTTTATCATTTTGTTAATAAGAACTGCTTTAAAATTTGCTATTGGAGCATTCATTTTCTTTCTTCTTCTGTTTTTTCTCCAAAAGTCAATGGTAATTTACTTTGCAGTCACCTTTGTTGAAATTCATGTATTGTCTGCTTGATAATAACGAATCTGAATTTTAGAAAAAGCATGGTTTAGAATAGGCACAATCAATAAACAATAAATACAGGCCCCAGGGAATTTGAGAGTGAAAATGTTTCCTACATTATGCATGCTAAAGGGGAAGAATATTGCACTGAACCTACAGAGAAAGGAATTAATGAGGTAAATTAGATTTAGGAGTTTTCTAGGTTTCTTGCCATAAGATTATCATTAAATTCACACTTTATGCTTGTGTTGTATTGAAAATTTCCATTTTTATGTCAACAGAAGTCATAGTTTTGTGAAAAAATAAGGAAACAACAAGGTTAACTGTAGAAGTTTTATGAATGATTGGAAAAAAGATTTTTTCTTTCATATTTATGTTTTCAATAATTTTATTGGCATTTACCTATGCAAGTATCTGTACATCCATCCATCTAATCATCTACCCATCTGTCTATCCACCCATTTATTTATCTATCTATCCATTCATCCAGTCAGCCAGATCATGTAGAATACACCTGAGAGTTGGAGAGATAGCTCAGCCTACTCAGGTCCTGCTTAGGCAAGCACAAGGACTGGGGTTTGATCCCCATACTGCATACTGTGTTGGTCTTGTGCCCCAGGTGCACTAATCCAGCCAGTGAGACCTGGCATGATGACACATACCTGCCATCCTAACACTGGGGAGGCTGAAAGCAGGAGGATCACTATGAGTCTGAGCTGTGTAGTGAGATTCTGTATCAAATACATTTAAAAAAAGATCCCCTGGAATACTCCTTCAGTGTTTACTATGTTTATGGAGAGCGATGAAACATATCCCCTGCCTCAGTGACTTAGTGTAATAAAATGCCTTGTTTCTATGTTTGGATT
Source organism: Ctenomys sociabilis (assembly GCA_004027165.1). Classification (NCBI taxonomy): domain Eukaryota; kingdom Metazoa; phylum Chordata; class Mammalia; order Rodentia; family Ctenomyidae; genus Ctenomys; species Ctenomys sociabilis. The sequence continues at coordinate 18,275 of PVKA01021439.1, read as the reverse complement.
CCACCCCTTGTCTCATGGAAGGTTGATGCCAAGGCCAAAGCACAAAAATGATGTATTTTCCTAGGGCTTCTATTTCACTCTAAGGCTGAGTTACTACAAATATTAATTAGTAAGTTACTTAAACACATTATATAGACAAAAATATTTTTATAGATAAATCTTGAATATTTCATGGAAAGCAGTTTAAAAACTTTTATGGTCTTGGTCAGGTCTCACACCTTCCCTCCAGTAGTCTTTTAATCTTCCATCCACCTCTAAGTCTTTGTAACAAAGAACCTGACTGATGTTTTATAATTCCAGAGAAGTTTGGATCAAAAACTTCAAAAGGATGAGCAGCTTTAGACATATTAGAAAAGCTGATGGAATGACATTACCTAAGGAGGTAGACCTACCGGGGACAAGCTTTGAATGCTGTGCTGATGAACTTAGTTTTAGTCTCTTCCCCAGAGGCTCCCAGAAGCCACCATAAATGACACAGTGCGGTGAAACTCCCAGAATGGTTTCTCTGTGGGAAGCTGATATGAGGCATTGTCTAAAGGTTGTTGAGTTAGCAATCAGCTGCGTATGGTGTGGTAGACTGTGAGTCAGAAAGCCTTCTTTCTGATTTCATTAACCACAAACCATGGGAGTGAATTTGTACAAGCTTCTAGTCCTGAGACTCAGTCCTCTAATCTTCCATAAAGGGAGAAAACATCTGCCCTTCTGCCCCTACACGCCCCTGTGTGTCTCAAGGGAAATCTGCCCATGAAAGAAAGCCCTGGACAATAAATGGAACGTGAATTAATGAGTCACTGCAACTGTGGAATAAGAGCACTTTCTAAATATTTTCATGAGTTTCCAAATCTTGTTCTTTCTCTTTTAACTCACATAACCTGCCCTAGGGGATTTAGGGTTGATATCCCCTCAAGGTTTATTCTGTTCCTTCTGTCTTTACATAACCTAAGCAAAGCCTCCAGTGACATAATTCAGTAGGTACTCGATAAATTTTTCTTTCATGATCCTTACCTATGGCCAACTGTCTACAATTAGCTATGTTTATTCGCTGTCCTCTAATAAACACAACCTTCTCTATTGTTCTTTTTGTCTCTGAACTTCATACCAAGGTGATACCAATAAAATGGGAGGAGAAAAACAAGGTAAAGACAGGGTGAGAACAGCGTGATCTTCAGGCTTTTTCAAGGTGGATCACAGATTTGGATATGAGCCAAAGTAAAGACAAGTGACAGTTTCTGAAACAATGAGATACCCTTAAGATGAAACACAAATGAACTCTCCCTCTGGAGAGAGGAGAGTTCTCTGTTCTTGATACTGCGATTCCCCAGGTGCCCTGCATGGTGAGATACAGTGAAAATGGTAAACATGGCTTTCAGACAATGTCACTGCAGGCAATGAGATACCAAGGCTCACAAGCTTATTCTCACCTTACTCCTCATGGGAACAAAGGGCCAGGGCCAAATTTCCATGCCAAGTTCAGTAGGAGCAATTTTGTGTCGTCAGGTATATAGTGCAGAACAATGAATACAGTTTTGCAAGATCTTCGAAGTTGGCTTTGGAACTGAAGAAACAAGATGAAGTTCAGTAAGGAGTTGTGAAAGTGTCCCAGTGGTTGTCCTAGAACCATGCAGCGCTTGGCATAGCTGTAATATCGGGTGTGTCTGGGAGATCTTGTTGCCTGTGGGATGAAATCCAAACACCTCAGCATTGCAAGCAGGCCTTTGATGATATGGTTGTCTGCCTACATTTTCTGCCCTAAGTGTTGCTGCACCTCATCCCCACCCTTCAACCATAAGACTGAATCATCCTGAACATTTTTACATTTTGGAAAAAAGTGAAGGAATAGGTAGGTGATGATACTAGAGTTTTTGGGTGGCAAAAACTTGCCAGTGGCCCATATTCATGCTAAAGACAAAGGATATGACTTTAGGAAAGGTGAAGAAACACTACAGATGTGTACAACAAGGAGGTACTGAGGCAACCCAGCACTTAGGAAAGATAACTGGCTTCGCTGTGTGGCTGAACTAAAGTACAAACAGGTAAGTGATGCTTATGGTGATTATACCTGCGTCATACAGCAAATCTGAGCCAAGATGAGGTCAATGGTTATGAGAAGACTGTTTGAAGCTAAACTGTTAAAATCTTAGAACCATTTTTGTCTCAGAAGACACTGCTTGGCATATGCTTTACCATCAAATCAAGTTCTTCCTTGCTCACTGTCTATTATTTTAAAACAGATACACATAAAGGCCACCTTTCATAAATACACAAGGCAGTTAATGAGATATATTTATACAGCTGCAAGTCCAAACCTCATCAAGAGAGTACATTTCAAATATATCAGGACCCTCATGTCCCCTCCAAGTGAATGGCACTCCCAGAGGCAGCTGCTATTCTGATTTTTATTGCCATTGATATTCTTGCTTGTCCTTTAACTTCCTATAAGTGAAACTGTACAGAACATATCATTATATATCTTTCCTTTTTGTTACTGCCTGTGATCATAATTCATTTATTTTCACAGACATGCCTTTTTCAATTTCATGAATGTATCCCAATATTTGAGTGGTTCCTAGTGTGGGCACATTAGGAATGAAACTTCATCATTTTAAACAGTTAGGTTTTTTTTTCCATGAGACCTTCTTTGACTATTATGCACAGCGATTGACTTTGTAACACTGGCGGTTTCCTTCACAGCTGCAAGCCAGTTTTCAATGCACGTGGGATAGTTTTCTGAACTCACTGGATTTTGCAAATCAAGTTGGGTGAGACCTAGCAAGAGTGGGATGGATATCTGGGGGAGATTACCAGGAGGTAACTCTGATTCACTCACTCTTCATTCACTCACTCACTTTTGTTTTGTTAAGCCTCATAGGCATTAAAGGCCCCACCATGTCGGATAAGTAAATGAATGCCAACAACATGTGCTGGTTTCATCCTCCACCTTCCCTGTCTAAATGCCAGCCTTCCTCACCAAGTCATGCCCCAAGCCATCATGGAATTCATGGATCAGAGTAAAAATACATGTTCTGTGCAAGTGTGTTCCAGAGGCCCTGATATTTACCTTAGCAGCAATAGGTGGCATGAACATTGCTCAGCTTCTATTGTTTTCTTAGTCACTGGACCTTAACATGGCATTTTACAAACTGGGAAGCTGGTGCTTGGCTGGGCTTTGTGCCCCATGTTGCTTGGCTCAATACGTACTTATGATGGAGAGCAGATGTTATTTGCCTTGCTTAGCTTTTCCGCTTTTATCTACATTCCATGAAGTGCACTTAGCTCTTCTGATCCACTGTAATATTTACCAAATACATTCATTTGTTTCACATTGGCCCAATTATGATCATAGCTTTCATACCTCACTGTTACTATTATCTTTGCTAGAAGCTTCTGTGTAGGGACCTGGTCATGCACGGAGTGCCAAAATAACTATTTATTGAGTCAGTAACAATCAGCCAGTTGTTTTGGTTTCACGATAGCAAAATAACTGGTCTTACTCCCATGAAAACTATGACAGTTTGGGAAAGGGTGTTTTGTTTTGTTCAGCTGAGAAACTTCCTCTATATGTAACTCATCTTCACATATTGTGTTAGCTAAAGCAAGAACATTTATAAGATAAATCTTGACAACTATCCAACTTAACATCCTTTACTGAATTCCTTAATTTATGGGTCCCACTCTGATTTTTTAAGGAACACCACGTAGTAAAGTGTTGTGCCTACCAGTTTGTAAGGGACACCACACTCATTTCCAAATGGCCACTAGGCAACCAACCTCTCATCCTCTGGATGTCCTATAGGATGTAGAAATTCAATTCACCAAAGACAAATTTTCTTCTTTCTTTTCTAAATTTGTTTCAGTATTCTTATACCCCTCTTGGTGACTGACAATAGATTTATTTATTTATTTATTTATTTATTTATTTATTTATTTATGTTTTTTGTATTGTTTTAGTGAAGGGTCTACAGGGTGTCCAGGGTCTCACTACTAGATTGGACTCATAGTGATCCACCTGCTTACAGCCTCCCAAGAGCAGGGATCACAGGCACGCACTACCATGCCCAGTCTTAATTGCCATCACAGAGTGGCCTGGGGGCGGGCAGAAATGGCAAGCCTGGGTTTTGAACCCTAGCCCCTGTGCCTGCTGCAGGCTCTTTAATCCACTGAGTCATTTGGCCAGCCCCAATAGTTTCATGAACTGAAGTCCTTTCTTACATCCCATTTCAATTATACCTCAGAGATGCAGTGCGCATGTCACTCTGTCTGTGGCTCCAGCTCTTTATCTTACTCTCATCTGCTCAGTCAGCTCCCCCTTTCTTCTTGCCATCAAACCTCAGACCCTTGGCATTGCTCTTCTAGATTATTGATGTTTGGTTCCTCCACTATTGAAATCAACCCCTCTCCTATGTTTTTCATGCTTTTCTCAAAATGATATTTTTCTGAAATAAGATTAACAGTGTTGTTCCCCCTATTCAATGTTTTTATTCTATTCTTGAAGCTTTCAGCAAACATTTAAAGACTCCTTTATTAATACTGAAGGTCTCTTGGCATGAGACAGCCTTGGCTAGGTGCTCCAAGCTCAGCCTCACCCATCTCTGGCAGCCATTTTTCACTCCAGCAATAAACTTCCTCAAAGGTATCATGCTATTGTTTTGGGTGTGACTGTTTATTTTTCCCTTACATATATAATTTAAGGTGAGTACCTTCCCATCATGCAAAATTTAAGCATTTTACACTGTGTAGAGCACAATAAGAAAGTTCCACTTAACCCCATTCCATTCTTTGGCCTGATACCCTGCTGTTTCAAATCTCTGCCCTGACTCATCCTCTCCTTTTCTACTCTGGGACATTCTTCCATATGTTCTAGAAAAAGCAGTATCACTCACCACTACTTGGATTGAATGCTGGCTGCTTTGAAAACCTTTTTCTGCCTTCCTCTCTGAAATACATATACCCACAGGTTGCATTTCAGTCTGTACCTGCCTGAACAGTACTGTTTCACTTACCCTGAAATTACTGATCCACTTGTCTTTCCCCTCAGATAAAAGGTAGCCTCGTTAAAAGGAGTTGTCTTTTTTTAGAACTGGTGTCCCATAGCATTGCATTGCTCAGTCAATGTTTGGTGAAGAAGTAAGTGAGATTTTTAATCTATCATAGGTTCTATTTGGAGCATGAGGCGAGAAATAGCCACTGAGCAAAGAAGTAACAGGAAACAGTATTCTCTACACTGTTAAGTTTAGAACATTTTCTCCTTTACTCAAAGTCAAACATGTAGGGAAATCACTCTCACAGCCACCACACAGGACAAAAGACTTTACCAGGGACTTAGGGGACATCAGACAGCAGGGCTATTCTATGTGGACTGCCAGGAAAACAATCAGAAGCAAAAGGATAGCTCCTATGTTGCCTCTACATCAAAGACTGAACTCTCATTTCTACATAGGATGAATTTGAGATAGCTCTACAAAAGGCCTATCCTATTAAATGTCTTTTGCAGGCAAGCAGGCATGGGCTAACTGGGCACACACAGAGTTGAATACTTTAGAAGATGAGATGATAAAAAGATCCAGGAGAGTCTGAGACAGCACACAAGCACTCCTGTCTGCGGGTTTTAGTAACCCTCTGAACTGGTATCATAGTTAACCTGGTCATGATCATTTCTGAGTACTATTTAAAAACTGCTGAATCTATAGTTAATTTATTAATATGCATAGAACTTATCCTATAGTATGATGTTATCCTTTTCAAATAATACTTTAGTTGTAAGTTATTTTTTACAGATAATCTGCAGTTGATTTTATAAGGTGTCAAATGAATAAAATTCTAATTTATTATGAGACATGTACTTAAAGCATATAGTTACAAATCACACTGTCTCGCTCTTTTGGTAAACTGACTTGGTAGAACAATTGTGTGGACCCATTTCATGTTTTTACATGCCACTTCCACAAAAAATGAAAAATTACACTGATACAACACTTTGTGTCTTTCTGCATGACAACACATAAATTATCTTATTCACAAGATGCTTTTCTAACTGAACTAAATGAACTGATTATATACAGTATGATAACATATAATGATGTCATTAGCATTAAAAAAAAGGATTGAAGCAATAAATTCTAAGCAGCAGTAGTCAGAGAACTAAGAGAAATTATTATTGGGTTATATTCAAACCGAGCCCAGGCCCTGCAATCCTGGGCATGCTGTATCAGCCACCAAAACTGGCCATGGTGGCACATGCCTGTAATCCTAGGACTGGGAGGCTGAGACAGGAATATCTCCGTGCGTTTGCTCTGTATAGCAAGACTCTGTACCAACAACAAACAAATGAATGAATGAATGAATAAATAAATAAATAAATAAATAAATAAATAAATGAAAGAAACAAAACTGAGGCCAGGAATGGGAAAGCATTCAATCAAGATTGAGCAGCAGTTACAATGACACTTTGCACTAAATTATAATCACAAATATTTTAAAAGAGTACTAAATATAGAATTACAGCTATTAAGGTAGATAACATAACTAGAGACCACAAAGTAAGTGAAAGAGGGAGCATTAAATGCAATTGGGATATCTGTGCATTTAGTTTCTTTAATATTGCTAATTTAAAATATGCAGAGAAACAAATGCAAATTAGCTAGTTACAGAAAAATATATTAACATGAGGAAATTGTTACAAGAGTGTATCTGCCTTCTTTGTCATGATGTGCTAGTTTCTGTAGGTCAGTGAGAGCTATAGCCTCTTTCCTGGTCTTCCTGTCTCTGTCACTCTATCCATGCATTCAATATTTCCTCTAGAGCAACTGCACAGCAATGCACTTAGGACCAAGTCACTCTCCAAATTTAGAAGTTTAATTGGCTCTCAATACTGAAGAGGTTGTTACTATTGGACTCACTCAGTAGGACGAAGGGAAAACCAGAAAAGGCAGCCATGCCAATGAGTGTCTGTTACCTCCCACATGCACACAACAGGCTTCCCTCCCTGCCCTCATTACCATGGTGCATTCTTTGACTAGCACTTATCTCTTTCCCACATAGTTTTTCCCTGATGGGCTCCTCATCTGCCTCCCAGATACAAGCCCAGCATTTTCTCTTTAAGAATCCCTTCCAGTGGGCACCTCTTTTCTTGGCTGTTTCCTGATCGTGTGTGCACGCTTCTGTCATAGCACTCACCAGACAGACGGTACTGGGATCATCTGCTTGTCCAGCCTGCCTTCCCATTAGGCAGGGATCTTAACACTTCGTCAGACGTGACACATTTCACAGATGACATTTAATCATGACACACATTTTGACCAGTATTCCCAATCAGGAGGCTACACTTCCATTGTTTCCCAATCAAGAAATGATGTTATACTAGGAATGGGAGAAACAGATGATAATGACTGTGGACCTGTCCCTATACAGATATATGTTAATTAGTTAATTAATTAGTTACTTTTTATTAATTTTATTGAGAAAAATTGCAACGAGACAGTTTCAAAACAGCTTTGTAGGAGAGTTACGACAATTAATACATTGCATATTAGTGTTTTTGTAGCAGTCATTCATAGCACAAGATACAGACATGATATCCTATGCAAACATTATTAGTACAGATCTTTCTTCTCATTGAATTAAGAGAAAGTAGATATATATCTATTCTAACTATTTTGTATATGCAGATACAAAATGGTCCTTCATTTATTTCTCCTTTTTTTGTTCAGTTTTGTCAGAGATGCCATCCAAATATTGTAGGTGCATGAATTTAGCAAACTATTCCAATGTAGTCCAGTAGTCCACAATAGTAGTGGATTATCCGCAGGACTGACAACGTCTGAAGCTGTTGAGTTGAGCCTTCCACAGCTCAGCACATTAACATGGCTTCACTTTTCATACCTTGTTTCTATACTTTTCTGCTGGATGGTTAAGACCAAGATAAAGCAAGACCCATATAACAAGAAATGTAACTTTATACGTAATTTATTTACATTTCAATAGTCATTTAGATTACTCACTCTAAATTTGGACTAACCAGTTTGAATCCTGGCTTTTTGTTTTGTACCAGGAATCAAACTCAGGATCTTATACTTGTCAGGCAAGTTCTGATGCTGCTGAGCTATCTCCCCTGCTAAATCCTATTTTTCACTCACTTGTCAAAGCCTAAAATGAATTGTTTAACCACCATAAGCCTCACTTTCTTTCTCTGTAAAATAAGGATTATAAGAGTGAAAGGGATGCTTCAGAGGATAAGAAAAGGTACACAGAAATTTAAAAAAATTGAAAATTAAAAGAAAAAAAGAACTAGTTTATGTAACTCATTTGATAAAATAATAGGATCATGAAGTGTTTTCAGGCAGTTTTTAACTATTTCAATTATTTTATTATTACAAACATTTTTATTATGGACATTAAGTTATGGATTGATTTGTCTTCCAATGGACTATAGGAACTCAGTCTATTTTTGTATAGAGACAGATATAGTTATCCTTGAGACTCCTCTTAATTTCAATTACTCATGAAATTGGAAAAAGAAAGCCCATGAGAGGGGGAAAATAGCACTACCTGAGACCATCGGATACCCGTGGCTCATCTAGTAGACATTCACTGGGGCGTCTCTTCCCTTTGCTATCCAGGGTAAAACATGGCAAAACTCTTCAAATTTTTAGAAGCAAACTGTATGGAGATGACAATGAGGTCAGTTTTGTTCAGTTATGCAAACACAAAGCCATTCATTAAAAGATGGTCCATCAAGAGGAACAATGAAGAGGAAGACACGGAAGCCCAGTGATAGCGAAGGAAATTCTTGCAGTGGGAGTTGCTTACAGTACAATATAGACCCAGTCAGTTAAGGGATTCCCCCTCCTATTTTGTTGACTTTAATTTTCCCACTGTGGTTCAGTGTCTGCAAGAGGTATCCAGCCTCCAGCAGAGAAACTAAGGTCAGAACTGCTATTCCTGATTCTGCCAAAATTGTGAGCAGTATTTAAATGAAGCCATTCAAATGATTGTCTATCTTCACTTAGTTCTAATAAGGAATTTTGTGATTTAAATAAGCTATCCTGGGGTCCATTCTGTCCCCTCCTATATCGTTCATATTCTTTTTCTACCCTGACTAGGACATGAAATGTTGGAATATTACAAGAATCATTATGATGGGGTACTATGGTGGAAGCCATTCCTGATGCGGAGGCAAGGACAGTGTTGGCAGTGTGTGGGGGACTCTTATTTAGCTACACCTCTCCTCCTCTATGGATCAAATACCTCTGAGGATGTGTGTACGTGTGTGTGTGTGTGTGTGTGTGTGTGTGTGGACTTCTGAAAATAATGGGTGTTCCATCTAGATGAACCCTGGTTCCAGCATTTACCCAACAGATGGCTGGATATCTCACTGACAGAATTCAGTTATGTTTATGGACATAGCAGCATAAAATATTTCTATCTTGATCGTTCTGAAACTGCTAGCATCTGGACTTCATTTTAGCTATAGACTGGAGAATGATGAAAACTAGCATATGAACTAAGATAGGAAGATGGATAGGTAGGCTATTTTGGACTTGTGCTTAAATACTTTTAATTTATGTCATCGCACATGCTCATGGTACCCATGCGAGACTTATAATATCATACCATAATATATTATTGTTTCCATTTTGAGAGCCAGATTCAGAGACTCTGACTAGTGGAGATTATAAACTGTAATTATAAAGGATAGGAGTGAACCCATATTTTACTAAATAAAATTGTGTGTCTTACTCTTTATTTACTCCTCAAAAAAGGAAAATATTTTATCTCTTTTGAAAGTGAGTGTGCACTGCTAAGAAACTTCAGAAAATGAAATGGGGAGTTAAGGCCAGCAGCTGCTTTCAAAAGGGATGGACCTTCAGGTTCAGCTGGACCAATGTTTGTGTGTGTGTGTGTGTGTGTGTGTGTGTGTGTGTGTGTGTATGTGTATGTGTATGTGTGTGTATGTTCAGAGGGAGTTGTCTATGGACTGTTCCCTATTATTTGCACATTGAATGAAGACAGTGAATTTGAAGTAAATATTTATTAAAAATAAAACAAGGCTTTTTGTCATGCCTGATTTTTAAATCTTTCTGTGGACCTTCTGAGAGTCAGGTAATAAAATGCAGGTGTACTCCTCCAACAGCCAGAACATGAAGGTTACAAACATTTGGTGAGACCGTTCAGTAATTACCAACGCTTACCTTGTAATGATAACATTCTTGTTATTCAAAACTCTGAAGTCAGGATTTCCTGGTCCAGAGAACTAATATGAGCCAATTTTTTTTCCTGTTTAATAATAAACTCGATGATAAGCTTCAGATGCCCAAGGCTTATGTCAGATGTATTTAGAGGATATAATGTACACAAGAAATCACAGACTAGAGTCCGTCCTCCACACTTAATAGAATTCTTTGAGAACTGTCACTGAAAGGGGTAGTCAGAGTCACTCACTAGTCTTTGGTCATGGCCTGTCTTTGAGAATAGTGATCAGCAACTACCAGTAGAGTCATTATTTTTTGTGAAGCAACACATGAGTATTTTTGATCCTATTTAACTTTACTAGGTAATTCAACTCTTTTTGGATCATGGGTAGAGTGTTTTGGTGTTTGCTTTTAATCTTGTAATTTACACTAATGACATTCCCATCAAAATCTCATGCCCTAGTTGGTTTATTCTAAAACTAATAGTATACAGAAGTTCCATTTTTTATGACATTTTCCTATACCATTGCAGAGCAGAAGTCAAAAACACTGCGGTGTTTCAGGAATTACTGTCCAGGATGTTCCCTCAGCAAGGCTGAGGCAGATGGTGGCGCAGAAGGGGGGAGAGCTCCTGACTCTCATGTTCTCAAAAATCACAGAGTAAAGCATCCACGATTCTGCCAAAACCTGGCATTATTTGGCCTCTGATACAGTTGGACCTCATTTTCCTGTCTCTCCATTTTTCTCCCACCTTCTGTGGGCGACATTGTCTGCCTCAGTCACCATGCTGTGCTGCAAATCCTGCCAAGGTCTGCATGTGTGAACAGAGCAGATCCCAGAATCCAGGCACCAGAGGCACCTGCACAGCTACTCTCCACCTCTAATTCGCAGAGAGCAGAAGTCTCAGAGAGCAGCTGGTTTTTAAGGCAGACAAGATTTTCTCCCAAGATGGAAGTTCTAAACTCACATCCATCAGTAACTTCTGTTAGCTGATGACCTATCTATGAGTTTTGTTTTAGTTTTGAAGGCTAACTAGTGGATACATGATACTTATTTATTGGAATATATAAAAATTTCTCCATCCAAGTGGCTAAACCCTGTGATGCCAAGCATACTGAAATATGGAAATTTAGTCATTTCAGGCAGGATTACACTTTAATTATTATTCTTATTTCTTCATTTGTGTATTTGGTACAGAGTCTCCATATGCAGCTTGGACTCGCAGTGATCCTCCTATGAGGATCCCAGCACTGGGATTACAGGCATGTGCCAACATGCCCAGACTCATTCACAGCCTCAGTGCACCCCGTGGGCGTAGCCTGCATGGCATGCAGGACCAGGGATCTAACCCAAGCAGGTCCGCTGAGCTAGTCCACTGGCCCTAGACCTTAATTATTGTCCCCAGACATTGATTTGATTAAAATAAAGTATTCTCTCTGAATTATACTCATTGATATGTTCACAGCCCTAATCAAGGAATAGTATTTCATGGAAGCAAGCTTCACTGTGGTACTTACAGTGCAATTTGGAGTGGAAAACTTAATTTATAAACTTTCAGTAGAGTTGTCCTTGTAGCAATTGGTATCCTCTATTTTTCTTTTTGTCAATTTTTATGAATTTGCTTATTCTAAAGGACTTAAAAGATGCACCTTAAAGCAAAATGATAGTTTGACATTTTTTCACTTATTTTTGTTATCTTTAGAAAGATAATTCATGTACTGTACTATGTCTGAGTCCCTTATATCTCATTGCAAGGGGATAGAGAAGAGAAAAATGACTTTAGTTCTTCAGCAAGTGTCCAGTACATGAGACCCCAGCAATCTTCCCTCATGGAGCTGATTTCTTTCCTCTTTTATTGCCTCTGTTCTTCAGTAATGCCACCCTCATTGTGTTTTTCATCTCTATTAAATTTTCTCTCTTCTGCTTGAACTTGTGTGTTACATTTCTACTCTGTTTATTTCAAATCAGTCACTATAGTAGCTGTCATGAGAGAGTTGTCTTTTATTCTTTACTGGTAAATGTTGAGCATCTTTGAAAATATAGTAGAATGAAGAGGCATAATGAGTCAAACATATGTCTGGGATTTAAAATTCACCTGCTCATTTATTTTTCTCATTCTTTTCTCAAAATGTTGTAAAGTCAATAAAAAATGAACATTATTTTGGAGATCTTGAATTTAGAGAATAAACTGGATATGATCACTCACAGAGTACAGAGGACAAAGAAGGATTCTGGGGAGATTCATGTTTCTCGTGAAGATATGAAGATGGTTGCATGATGAGACATTTTATGGAGCACAGGCTATGGGGGGAAGGCAAGCCACGCAGGAGGTATCTGCCTCGAGCCTGTGAATAGGATACTCAGAGAATAGCCTGAAAAAGACATGATTATCAGGGATGGCTGTGCAGGAATTTGGTAGAGGCTTGAAGTTTACATTTGGTAGTTAGCATGCAAGTGTCTTTAGTAACCCAATTGAAATTTCGAGAGTGGAAAAGGAAGAGTACCCCTTTTGAGACATAACACATTTAAGGAACAGGAAGACTTTCTACTGAAAGAGGTAAGAAAGGAACATTGGGAGACACAGATAATCTAAGAGTACAGTAGCGGGACCCTTGAGCATAGCTCAGTAGTATAGTGCTAACTTAGCATATGTAGTTTCAGTCCTCACTATGACAAAAACAAAGTAAATGAAGATAATGGAGTTATAAAAAATAACATGACTGTAAACTATAGAATGGTTGAATCAGGTGTTTCATAGTGCCATCAAGTGTTTATGGGGGAACAAAATGAGAGAAAGGGAAAGATGCAAGAAGGGAAAAAACAATTTTTTAGTGACATTTTCAAAGAAATATATGTACTAGATACAAATGTTGAAGTGATAATGAGATGAAAAGGCTGCATGAGCAGCAGTATAGAAACAAGAAAGGTTGCATTCATGTTCATTTGAGCTGGACATGCATGGCAAAGGTGTCCGAAGATGAAGTCAGCAACAGGGCCAGACTAAGGCGCTTGAACTTTGTCTCAAAGGCAACATCAAAGCATTTTAAGTAGGGTACAGATAATTTCAGTCTCATGCTTTAGAAAGGACATTTTGACAGCTATGAGGAGGAAGTGTGGACTGGAGCCAGCTTGAGAAAGGAGATAAGACAAGAAGTTGAGGAGGTCCTAGCCAAAGAGCATGAGAGCCTCCAGGAGGGTGTGCCAAGTGGACACTGACCCCTTGCCTATCTCTAAGGTTCTCCTATCTGTCTTCGATAGAGCATAGCCTTCCTGTTTATCGTGCTGGTTGTGATAAGAACCGTAGGCATGAGTGACCAACCATTGGCCCAAGTTAGCTCAGACAGTTAATGCACACTGGTGTGACTTCATAGGACTGTCCTGGGCCTCTAGCCGGCTAAAGTTTCAGTTTTCCATTTTCATCATGAGCAAAGCTCTGGTCTTGAGGAAAGGTGAGGCCTTCCTCAAGTTACTCAGATGCAGAAATGTGTTTGCCTCCAAGCTCTAAAGTGGCATCCCCCAGAGGTATACAGCGTGTAGCTTCTCCTGGGCCATAAAGAGGAAAGTCTACCTTTCCCCTTGGAGGAATTAGGAACAGGGACCTGCATTCTTTTTCCTCCTCTCATCAGTAATTCAAACAGCCTCTAGGTTAAAGCAGTGATTCTCAACCAGGGCTAGTTTTCCTGGTCCGTGGACCTTTGGCAATATTTAGAGACATTTTGGTTGTCACCACTTACAAAACAAGGGTAGGTGCTACTGGCATTTGGCGGAGAAATTCTACAGATGGTTTTGGATACTCTGTAATCTAGTGGACTCCCCAGGCCAAAACCACACATATGATAAGGAAATAGCTGACTTCAAATATCAAGTGTATTGAGTTCAGAAATCCCACATGATTGCAATGCTGTTTTCTTAAGAGTAAACATTATATTTAATATCTCCTCAAAAATATATGATGTTTGATCCATCTACTTCTGTTTATCTATGTGTCTACTAAAAAAGTGACATGGGGAACTTAAGAAGGCATTAGGCTATGTTAAACTATTTTTTAAACTATTGGTTGTCCTATTTAGTATTAATTTAATCAATTTCTTAAAATGTAATAGTTTAAATCATGGGGCTGGGGAGATAGCCCAGTAGAATAAGTGCTTGCCTGGCAAGTGTGATGGCTTGAGTTCCATCCCTGGTTCCACCAAAAATAAATAAATAAATAAATAAACAAACAAATAAATAAAAATAAAATCATGTCTAAAAGACAGCTAAAATCTCCATTACAGTTGTATATTTAGACCATAAATAAATAAAACAAAAATTGAAACATTTGGGTAGGTTATATTGTCAGATTTGGGGCAACAACATCAGTATTTTCACATGCCTATACATTTTTTTCCTGTATATGCTGAAACTATAATGTATTAGAGATGTAAATATTAACATTTTCCTCTCAGCTACAATAGGAACCAAAAGGTAAGTGCTCTAACATTCAGATTCATACATTTAAATTTAGACAACAGGTACGGGATACTGAGTATGTCTTTAGAATATTACTTTTACTTCTTTTTATTTGCTGAGAAAAGAAACTGTATTTATGTTACAATCTTCTCTTCTAAGATATTTTGAGAAATGAACCTATTCTGCAGGAATGCAATCGATCTATGCCTCTAAAGGCAGGAGCCATTTCACACACCCCACAATTACTAAAACTGTATTAGGTTTATATTAAAATGACAATCTGTATTCTTAGGAAGGATTTGTTTAACTTTTGCTACATTTTGAGTACTGTTTTTTCTAATATTACTTATTATGTTAAGAAATAACAAAATTTAGCAAAACTTCATTAATAATAGACAAAACAAAACAGATGCCAGTAAGGCAAATATTTAAGCATATAACAGTTCAAACTAATGGTTAACAAAAAGGATTTTTGGAAAGAATTAGATATTGTATATTGAGACAAACTAACTCCTTAGAATTAGTAAGGAACCTGGGGACCTGCGGGGAAACCTGTTGGACTGGCCCTGTGACCCCACAGCCTTACTGCTAGAGTTCCACTGAACCTGGCTACCCCTCTTGGACTTGGGGACCACCATGGAGACCTGGTAGGCTAGCACTGGACCCCTAAGCCCTCCTGCCACAGTTTCATTGAGCCCTGGCACCCATCCTCATTCTTAAGATGACCAGGGATACCTAATTATCATAGGCACCTGTAGGAGCCTTGGATAGCCCTACCCTGCACAGACCCACCATGAAGAGAACCTTGCAGAACTTCAATCTGCACTCATCACCACTGGATCCTTCTTGAATTGCATTGGACCCCTCCCCTCCATGAGGTGGAAGCCACATTGGACCCCACACAGCAGTAGCTTTGGTGCGTCTGCCTTGCCTTCCCACTCTCCTGAGCGCCTAACCCTCACCCATTGCTGCAGAACCAGGTAGAACATTAGAGGCTTTTAAAATGACAAAAAAAAAGGAGCAAAAGGCAATCTCAGACCTCTAGTGCACTTTAAACAAGTCCAGGAGACAAGGTTATAGAAGAGCTTTTAAGTCACACATTTGAAATTTCTGAGATGATAGAAAGTAAAGAGCAACTCCATCAGGCCATGGAGGAAATAAGATCAGAAATAATCTCTCAGGTAAAAAAAGGAAATCACAACAATTATGAAAGAATGGCCTTGATACATCTGAGGAAGACATAGATTTAAAAAAATTAGAAGGGGTGGTCAGGGAGATGGCTCAGTGGAATAAGCGCTTCCCTGGCAAGCACAAGGGCATGAGTTCAATCCCTGGTTCAAAAAAAAAAAAATAGAAGGGATGATGAGGATATATCTTGGCAGTCTAAGATGCATATCAAGCTTAAGGACCACATGCCATGCTGGTCCCATGCCAAGCTGGCCACCAAATTGGGTGAAGTTGTGCATACCTGCAATCCCAGCACTGGAGAGGTTAAAACAGGAGGATCACTATGGGTCTGAGCTGTGTAACTAGACACTGTACCAAATAAATAAATAAATAAATACAAAATTTCTTTAAATAGCAGGGAATAGGAAAATGATGGAAGCATTAAGTGAATAATACAAGAAAGAACTAGAATGAATGAATTAGACTCAAACAGATATCCAGAATACTAACAATTCTATTGAAAACTGGCAAAATCATTGGAAGGACACAAAAGAGAATTTGAGACCTTGAAGATAACATTATAGCTAGTGAACATGGAAGTAGATATCTCTTAAAAATAAAAAGATTCTGCACCCATTCCCAGGGCTCTGTAGATGCATTGACAGCCTCTGAGTCCCCAGCTTCTTGCCTCTGCTTTATTAATAAAATGTCACTTTCTAACAAGCTGACTCTGGACAAGCTGGAAGTGAAGGGGAAGTGAGTCCTTATGAGAGAGGATTTCAATATTCCTATGAAGAATAACCAGATAACCAACAACCAATTAATCAAGGCTGCTGTCTCAAGCATCAAATTCTGCTTGAATAATGGAACCAAATCAGTGGTCCTTATGAGCCACCTGGGCAGGACAGATGATGTCCCAATGCCTGGCAAGTACTCCTTAGAGCCAGTTGATGTAGAACTCAAATCTCAGCTGGGCAAGGATATTCTATTCTTTTTTTAATGTATTTGGTACAGGGTCTCACTGCACAGCTTGAACTGATGGTGATCCTCCTGTTTTCAGCCTCCCCAGCACTGGATTATAGGTGTGTGCCACCATGCCCAGATTTGGTGGCCAGATACAGGTGATTGAACCCTTGTCCCTGCACTTGCCTAAGCAGGTGCTCGTCTGCTGAGCTATCTTGCTGGCCCTGGATGTTCTATTCTTGAAAGGCTATAAGGGCCCAGAAGTAAAGAAAAGCTGTGCTGACCTATCAGTTGGATTGTCATGTTTCAGGAAAACCTCTGCTTTTCATGTAGAGAAGAAAAGGAAGGAGAAAGATGCTTCTGGGGACAAGGATAAACCTGAGCCAGCCAAAAACCAAGAGATTTCTGAGTTTCTTTCTAAGCTAGGGGATGCTATTCCAGTGATGCTTTCGGTACTGCACATGGAGCCCACAGCTCTATGGTGGCAGTCAATCTGCCACAGAAGGCTGGTGGATTTTTGATGAAGGAGATAAACTACATTGCTAAGGGTTTCCTTGTTTCTTTAAATGAATCTTGCACGTTTATATCTGGTAGTCTGAACAACTAATTTAAAGTAGCATCATGTAATTCAGCAGCCATTGTTCAACCCCTATTACTTTGTTTAGTGAAACTTTGTATTATTTATAATGCTGATTTTTTTCTATCACTATTTTGTATTCAAAAAAACAAAAAACAAACAGAAAACAGAATTAGCAAGGAGTGATACATGAATCATAGGAAGATTCACCCTGCATGGAACCTGAGCTCACTATGTTCTTCTTGGCAATGAGCTATGAGAAGACTCTCTGAGTTGCATACAAACGTGTTTTTAAATATTATCTTGTAATTTCTGGAATGGTATTCTGACTGCAATTTTTCTGATTTTGAATAGTATTACCATAAATGATAAAATCCTAAAAGTAAGGCTGCCCAGGGCCTACCAGATAGCTCAGCAGATTAAAGTGTTTGCAAGTAGGCCTAGGGGCTAGGGATTCATTCCCCAGGTCAGGTCCAGGGCACATTACGATTGGCATGGTGGCTCACTCCTGTCCTAGCTCTTGGGAGAGTGTAAACAGGTGGATCACTATGAGTACAATCTAGTAGTAAGACCCTGAACACCCTGTAGACTCTTCCCTAAGATAAAATAAAATAAAATAAATTCTAAAAAGTAGGGTCCAGCCAGATAGCTCAACAGACTAAAGCACGTGCTTAGACAGGTACAGGAACCAGCATTTGATCCCTGGGGTATTGTGCTGGCCCTGCCACCAGAGCATACTGAGAAGGTGACTGAGACTGGGCATGGTGGTGCATTCATGTAATCCCAGTGCTTAGGAGACTAAAAACAGGAGGATCACTAGGAGTCCAATCTGTGTTGCGAGACCCTGTAGACCCTGTAATAGATGAGGAGGAGGAGGAGCAAGAAGAGGAGGAGGAAGAACAAGATGAGCAGGAGGAGGAAGAGGAGAAGGA